>OZ012703.1:8839676-8974244 GCA_963942595.1 Cylloceria caligata
GTGCACACAGAGGATTAATATAGTTTATTAATTCTTTGTTGACGTCGAGTCTTCTGATTCACCACGAGAGACGTAAGATGTCTATTCTACAGTTGATAGAATGTTTGTTTTTTAAAAATGATATAAAAATAAACTATTAATGGTTTAACAAATTACTTTTATTACGTACAACACATTTAACCCGGATTAAGACTTTTCTTTTCATATCAGTTTATATAAATGAACGGGATGGATGAATCAGTGAACGAACGTTTAGATTAATAATTACATTACAGAGATTTCGATAGAATTGTACTTTTAATGAATAAATGGCTGTTGCCCTGATGATCTACTCTATATACGGATACTAGATAGCTGGAAGGGAGGTGCGTTTGCAATGTGATCGCCTCTTTGCTCGAAAGAGTGTCGTGCACACCAGCAACTTTTCTCATTACAGCGATCGATGACGACCCAATTAAAGCTAACATTTGCTAGGAATGAGATGAGTGAGGGCAGGTGGAGGGATTTTTTCCTGAAACTATACGAAGAGGTTAAAATAAAAAAGACAAGTACTGAGATTGTTCTCCTGGGGCTGTTGGCGATGCAAATGCTCTGTAATTGTGTCTTTGAAAGAAATAACAGTAGCCAATCTACGTAATACATTGTGTACTTTACGCCAGCAGCTCTCTCTCTCTCTCTCTCCTCCCCCCACTCCAACGTCTTTCCTTCTTCTATTCCGCATGAATCTGATATTTCCTGATGATAAAACGAAGAAAAGAGAAACTTGAGAAAGCCACGCCATCTAAAATTTCTTTAATACGTCTGAAAAGTTGTTTGTACTATATATCGATGAAATGAAAATGAAAAAAATATTCTCTGTCATTCACTGGCGACCCGGGAATCCATTCTCTCATGTACAGCAGGTTGTTACATGTCAAGTCACTTCCTCAATGAAATTTAATACAACTTTTCTTAGAAAGGTTGATTCGATTCGTCGAGAAAACGGACAACCGAATATCAACCGGATATCACCGTGACATTCATGACTACATGTTTCCGAAGCTACCTACCAGTCTCCGTGTGTATCGTCGATCTGTTCTCTCGAACTGCCAGGTAGCTTCCTCGGGAGATGAGTTTTTTTTCTCGCCAGACGCATCGATCGTGTGTATGGCAAAATAACTGGACAAGTTTCCCTGAGATACTTGGAGAAATCGTTCTGGACTACGTTCCGCTAGCGAAGAACGAAACGATGGAAGTTTAGCGGAGAGGAGATTTCAGGTAGGAAAAAGCGTTTGGTGCCGGACTAGTAAGACTCTCGCGGGGGTCGTCTCCCGTACCGCTCTCATATCATCATTCTCCTTCTCTACATGAAAGCTGAACAAGAAACAGCTCACAATGGATTGTAGCTACGATGGAAGATAAAATGAAAGCGAGGTATTTTTCTTAAGTGTTCGTACGTTCGTCCTGGGGTCGATGTATTCCCAGCATTCCCAGATATTTACGGTTCCGTTTAAAAGAACAAAGAAAAAAAATGCCAAAGTAACATTCACTAATGTGTTGGCTACAATGTACAGAGCGTATCAATGCGTTTCATTATTTGAAATATACTCTCGTTAAATTGTTAGACGCCTCTGGGTAAAGGGAATAAAAGTTAAAGGTTTCCGCGCCAAAAAGTTTTTTACCTGGACGGATATAGACTGGAAGAGAGGTCCGCTCGAATGAAAAGAGTATATAGCAAGGGAGAAGTAGCAGGGGTTTACCGGTCGATCGATTTCGCGACGAAGCGAGAATCAACCGAATGTATATAGAAGTACGTACCTGCATTACGTATACGTATATCACACAAGTACGATTGAGTGAGCGAGCGTTCAACGAACAAGAGAAAACGACAGAACGTACGAACGGACAAACGTACGGACGGAGAAACTGAGCGACCCTCACCCGCCGGTGTGTGTACCGGTAGGTGCTGCGATCGGTATAGATGGGAAAGCTCTTCCGTCACAAACCGACCGGTCGTACGCCTTTCCCTCTCGTATTTTCGGTGGCCGCTCTACCGTGAAGCAGTGATACCGGCAAACCGAGCGCGACTCTACAAAAGGGACGTAGAGTGTCACTCCTTTTTACCGATTTTTTCCTCCCTTTCTCTCTTCAACTTCTTCTGTTCTTATCATTGCTCTTTTTTTTTCTTTAGCCTATCCGTTTCCATCCCACTCTTTGGTGATTTGCACCTTTTCCCTCTCTCATCTTCGATCTCAACGCTTGTTCGTAAATTCTCATCTGTCGCCTATTTATTTTGATTATCCATCTACTTCGATACCTGAGCTCTTTCTATCTTTACGTTGCGGGTAGCGAACAAAATATCTAGATCATTGTACGAAACCCTTTTTTGGTCAACTAAATAGTTCACTCTTAATATGTTCGGTTCGTTCGAACGACTGAATACTGGCTCGGTCAATGAAATATTTAACCTCACCACCCGCAACTGACACCGCATTTTCTCAATTTTGTTACATTTTTTCCTCAGTAAAGTTTTCCTTATGCAATGAATTTATTTACGGAATTAGTTCGATATTGAACGGTTTAAAATTGTTAGGATATATGTAGAACAACAAAAAATGAATCTACAAAAACCAAGTAACATTAAACGATCGGGATGAGTTATTGGAGATTTTTTGGGGGACATTAAAGATTGAGGTTGCCTGCGCGAATGTCACCTGGAGTGAGCTTCAGGAATTTGACATTTATCAGAAAATCTGTGCCCGAGAAAACTGTGTTTGTAATTTTAACTCTGCCTCTCTCGCCGATCGTTGTGTCCGAGTCTCCCCGTAATAGCAGATTATACGCATACGATTTCATATATCTTTATATTATTAATAATTGTTTTTCATTGATGAATATACCTCAACTGTAATTCTTTGTATGACAAAGAAATAAAGTTGACACAAAGATGCTAATTTAAGAAATGTGAGCCTCGTCTGCGTGTAACACTTTCGTCAATTGACTGTAGTCCTATCGCGGTTTATCGACGTCGTGACTACAGAAATGTCTCCGATTGAATTTCCACCGAATAAATTTACGTATTTATGTATACGTACGTATGCACGAGTATTCGCTTCGCGTTGCAGATATACAGGATGAAGCTAATAGGGAATTCTACAGTCAGAGTATATCGTCGTAAATGCACGTGTTATCCATAGCTCGGACTTGAATTATTTTTTCACTGGAAATGTACGATTCGATCTGGCTGTTGAAAAGCATTGGCGCGAGGTAGCAGCCACGCCATGGTCACGCGCTCACAGTGTTGACGGTGTCGTTGTCGCCGTAGCGTGAACCGCGATTTGCCGATTTCCCACGGCTCAACGGCCGCGAACAAACGTATGCAGCGCAAACGGGCGCGATGAGAAAAAAAAACCATGGTAACCGAGAGAAACGAAAAGGACATAGAGAACGGTTGGCCGAGTGAACGAACAAGAGGTTTCGAGCAACCGTAAAAATAATATTCTATTTTTATTCTATTTTTCTCTCAGTTTGCTCAATTTTTTTCTCTTTTGCTCTTTTCCCTCGCTCGTTTGGTCTCTCGCGCTTTCTCGATTCATTCAGTCCAGATATCGCGATGTTGGAAACCCCTGCAAGTTTTCTGCATTTCGAATGACGCCAGTCGATTTAATCTCGATCTCGTTTCGCGACTTTATTGCAACAGGTGGTGACGTGAGAGGCGGAATGCAATACTATCAGCGGCCCACAAACGCCACCAGTCGTCATTCGCTAACGAATGCGCGAATTAAATCGACCGTAAATATACTATACAGGATGTATAACGAAAAGTTATTTAAAATTCTATAACATTTTTTTACTTAAATTATCAAATCTAGGATATTCGAGATCCAAATTTGATCGTTTTTACTATCAGACAGTAATAGGGTTCGTGTTCTCGACTGGCTGATAATTGTTTCAATTTATTAGAAAGCACCCTCGGATATAATTTTACTGGATATTCGAAAAATAACATTAACTCCCAATAATAATAACAACAACAATAACAATAATAATAATAATACAATGAGGAATTCTTCCATTGGTCATGTGCCAATCAGAATGTCGAGTATGTCACTTGTAAGTGTACCGCACCCAATTTATACCTCGGAATAGAGACGCAGCCCGCATCAGATTCTACAGTGGATTTGGGCCTGCCACCGCGTAACTGATTCACCGTCCACCAATCTACAGAGTCCAGTCACTGGAACTTCACCGCGGGACAGTACGGCGGGCTGGAGCCTGGCTAGTTCCCGCGATGGGACTTGCTTGATTCAGTCCGCGAGCAACGCCGTCGATACAACAGTCCAGTGTTCGCCTAAATTACGTCATTCAACTTACTGCTGGAAATTGTAAACGAGTGAATAACATTCTCGAAGATTCGCTCTTGGGACAAAGCCAGAAGACACCAATCCGCTGAACCATGGTCTACACTTGACACTTGACGAGAAATTACATTGTATGCTGCGCACAATTGCCCTAAAGTATTAGTTTAAACTTTATTTCACGTGTAATCAGTTGTAGAAGATTAATTTCATCTACTACGGATACCGTTTGATTCCGTTGCGTCAAAACACACGAAAACTTATGACTCTCATTGAACTTACGACTCACGGAGTGGCAAATACATTTGCGAGATCGCGCGGTGTACTTTTACATCGACTGCTCTATAGAAAAATATAATATACCAACACTTTCCTTCGGTTCACGATTAGAAACACAAGTGCTTGCATTATTAATTGCAAATGTTGTATTCTTCAATGGCGACAATTCTTGCCTATTTCCGAGAATATGAATCATTTATTCGATTTTTTTAAGCGAAGATAGATCAGATGAGAGCCAAGCACGTCACTGTCATCTGTCGCTTTCCGACCGTGCCCTCAACTTTTTGTGATTTATTTCAGTGAATAAATTAATGATATTGTTCCCGTCACTCAATTGAAGCGTTGATATTCATATCACGAAATCTTGTGACTAACTCAGCCCCTCTACCATTCGCCAAGACTTGAGCTAAGTGAAGCTTTCCTCGTTTTTCTTTTTTCCCGCGTATGAAATTAGTCTTGCAAGATATTTTATCTCGGTTGAGTGGCACTTTTCGAGACAAGACGCGAGTTTTGTTCATTATCTGTTTTCGCTTTTGATCAGGATCATGGAAATACGTTTATAATAAATATACATTATAACGACACGGACAAAATACAAACACACTTTATCTTCGCTGTAAAATAACTCTCCCACGACCAGTTATTTTATTAGATCGCCAGCCATGTCCCTGTACCAAAAGTGTTTTGTGGCTTGCAATGAAATTCAATATTAAAATCACATTTTATACATTGAAGACACTCAACAAGTTATTGCAATAACGTTTTTAAGAGAGAAATTAGTAAATGCTTTTAGTTTTCTTATCTAGAATACTTTTAAAAAATCTATTTACGCCATAATCTAGCGAAGAATTTTGTTTATCAGATTAATTTATCGTTCTATATACCTCGTATGTGATTAGAAAATAAGAAAATACTGAATGATATCAGACGGTCTTATTATTTTATGCCGCAAATGCAGGTATACGTTATTGTTTTTAATAATAAATTTACTTTTTAATTTCACTCCCAGCTATAATTAAAATTCATCCGTGTCAAAGCATGTAATATTCACCTGTTTCAATGAAAATATTCTAATTAAACTTTACATTTTCAGGCGCTGAAAATGAAAAGGCCAATGAGTATCATTGGAATGGTGCAGCCTTCTGCCACCAACGAAAATCCAACCAAATAGCTAGATTCGTAGTCATGCGTTCCTGTTTTTTTTAGTCTCTATACAACGCTTTGTCCTCCTCTGATTTTTTTATTCTCCTCTCATCCCCATTCACACGCTGGATTCCACCATACTCCTCTAGCACCATTCCACACCCATCGAACTGTCGACGCTCATGGCGATTTTGGTTTCAATTTTCTGGTCCTTTATACAAGCCGCAGGGGTCTACAATATCAGCGCGATTCCACGTAGTCGCCATTTACAGAAAGCCCAGCTCGATAGGATAGGCTCGCCTGTCGGTTCACCGAATGTCGTATCGATAAAAAAAACACGGTGACTAGCAATACGAAAAGCGTACGCGGTAATTTAATTCTTGAAAATGGTTGATTATCATGTATAACTGTAAATATATTATTGAACGATACTAAAGCGTTATGCTCCTAAGCAGATTGAGATAATTAGAGTTAAATTGTATTATTTATCCATCTAAAATATGCAAACAATAGGAAAACTTAGGTCAGCTTCAAAATTAGAGAATTTACAGAAAAAATCAATGTTGAAGTATCCTTTGTTAATCCGTTTAACCTTTTTTTTCTAAGCAGTTCTTCTCGTTTAACTCTTGATGGTTCCGTGTAAAATGGAAAATAAAGAAAGTAGAAAGTATTCCAACTCGTTTTCAATCCGTAATACGTTGATGTCGTGAAGCCCGTTGTTACCTTTTTATTCGTACGCTGATTAGCTGTCAGTCCAATGGCTATAAACAAGTTCAGATTGGTGCGAAATTTGACATCCGGTTATTAACGTTAAGCGAATACAGCTGCGCTTCTTAATTTATGCTATACGGAGAAAAATAATAAGTTGCCAGAACCAATTTTGGTGTCATAAAACTGATATTATAGTTGAACGAACCAACAGGTTGGTTTTAGCAACGAATAAATTGATTGGCCCATCCAATAACTATATTCATCCAACTATTATTAATTTTTTTGGTCACCAAAGTTAGTTCGGGCAATCAACATTTTTTATTCGCTCGGTATGTAGATAAATATACAAACAAATATTTCACATAATCGAGTTTTAACCGTCAAAGAGTTATAAAACAGAAATATCATTTAACATATCTGCCAAATACATATGTCGATAAATATTATGTTATTCATAATTTGTTTGTATGGAAATATGTAATTGAAATACATTTCATGATGAATAAACAATTATCAGTACCAGTCACGTCAACCTGAATTAACATCCTAAAAATCGATCTTTAACAATATATACAAAAGTATTTAATTATATTAAAAATATAATGGAGACTTTGTTCACATCGAATGACTGCGTCGTTCTCATGAATATTTTTTTCTTCATCATAAACCATCATGTAACATTAAGAGCGAATTTACTTGAAAAATGTCTATCTCTCCGTTAGTTTAATATGCTTCGCATGCCATCGGGTGTCGATCACTCGTTCATTCTCAATAACGATACGCCAGCTTCGCAGGCTTAGGGTTACGATAGTACGTGAGTCCACCATCCCTGTGGAATTGATAGCCGTCACCATACCAAATGGTTATTACCATAATGACTGGCTTATTTCATCGGAAGCTTTCATCAGCAAACAAGATAACCAATGAGGGAAATAGAACGTAATTTTAAAAGGATACAAAAACTCAGTGACACCAATGGGATTGCAATCAATAATTATACTCGCTGTGTCTATAATTGTTGCATCTCTGCATCGACATTCGCGGTGACACACGGATATCAGAGTTTCGGTGAAATTTATCTCGCTAATATGTTCATAGGGCGCGCATTACTGCTACCAGCGTACGCACGTACGCGTATTCGTGAAAGTCGCAGTATAAAGCCCAAAGCGTATTCAGTTATTCAAAGCATCAGACAGCTTTGTTATTGTAAGGTAAACGTCAAGCTGGATGTAATTTCATTAATGACTCGCGACCGTGCATATCGTGATGCTGAAAGAGAATTTGCTCTCACTGACTCTCACTCCGATACTCGGTTTTACTATTGGCTTTGAATCAGAGACATCATTTTCATTTCTATATAATGAATGCAGCTTTGTAAATAACCTATCACCGGAGAGAAATGTGTAATACAGAGTGGCCGATTTATCTGAAGACATTAAAATATTTGGAAAACTACGCATCGGATCAAAAAAAGTTCTAAATAAAATTTGTTCGACTGGAAGAGGGTCATCCAATGATACCAAAGTCGACACCTTACCCCCACCCCCTGGGTCGTGTTTAAAACATGTGTTTTTTCTTTTTTCGAACGGATGAGTAATTTCTCGAGATATTCGCAAAAATAACGTTTCTTGCGATTACAGCGCCATCTATCACGGATCGAAAAAAAATGTTTCAGATAAATTTACTTATTTTTTATGGGGAATCCGAATCTGCAATTCAAAATAGGGGGTTCCCATTTACGATTTCAAAGTTGCCCCCACCCCCACATTAGGAGTTGGAGGTGAGGGGTCGACTTTGGTATTATTTTATGACCCTCTTCCAGGCAAACAAATTTTATTGAGAACTTTTTTTGATCCGATGCGTAGTTTTCGAAATATTTCAATGTCTTCAGATAAATCGGCCACCCCGCAATATATATTGCGTCGTTTTTAAAAGGTTCATTGATATACAGCTTTCGCAGAAGTACCCAAATTACATTTATATTTGGATACAGTGGAGTCTCATTACGGTTCAAAACTCTTCGATATGTGAATTTAGTTCACGTCGAATGGCGTGGAAACAGTTTCAGTGAAGTTTTACATGTAGAATTATTGAGATGATGAGAAATACTATATTATATTCACATTAATTACGTCATTTACATTATACTACGTTGCGTAGAAATAAGTAAATAGTAAATACTTTAGTACGATTCGGGGTAAAAAGTTCGCAGTTCATTATTATTTAATGGGATCTTGCATTTATATATATAATACTTACAGGTTCTTTCAAAGCCAAAGATTCTGAGCCTATCGGATATAGAGATAATGCTTACTAAGTTTGGTACGTGAACATTTTCGTAGCTCAGCATAATAATACTTCTGGATCGATGTTCTGATGATTGAAAAACTTATATTGTTATACGTGGCAGATATCGAGATTGGCCTATAGGTACAGAGTTGTTATGGATCTTGATGTAAAAACTGTAGCAACGTCGCTATGAGCCTCCTTACCTGACTATACTGATTCAGCTTCTTCTCGGTTGCACAGTCTGACAATTATTCTGTTAATGAATGTAAAGTTATAGTCGTTCCTAATAAGTTGGGCGGAAACAAAAGTTTTTAATAGTTTAGCTCGCTTCGCTCTAGGCACGAATAATTATAATCGATGCTTCGTTCTCCTTTTGTTTTATGAACTTTTGATGTTATTGTACGGTTATAAGACCATCTCGAACCTTTCAATATGGAGATTCAAGTTCATAAATGAACTCAATAATTTATTTAGATATTTAATGTCTGGTTGCTGAAGCAACCGTGAAATTTCATAAATAATCAAATCAATATTATAGAATTATATATGAGTAGAGAAAGAAAAGGAGAAAAAGAAGAAAAGATACACGATTATATAAACTTAGGCGATAAATGTCGTGAAAAATATCAGATTAATGGCCTCAAAAACTAAAATAATTTATTAAAAAATCGAAAATTAACTAACCAAGCTAAGCGTAGATGTCCCCTATGATTCATTTCAATGGAAATATTATTTCAGACTTTAATGTGAAATGAAAATTATTCTGTATAGTGTGTAACGTTACATTTATGAAACATTAATTTACTTAACAATATTATAATCCTTCTCCAATTGTAATACACGTAATAATTCTCATCTATGGAATTAGTATTCTCATTTCACCACGTGAAGGCAATTACGGTTGAAAATTGATGCCAAACAGAGTAAAACACGAATTCCAATATGCAATATAATAGCAGAGCATATTGCTTCAACTACTAATATAAAAAATATTTTTGTTTGAATACTGGAGTGTATTAGCAACAATAATCAATACATAGATTGCTGATATTTTATTGGCGCATTATCCTTCTCACCTTGCGGAGCAGATAGTCATCCTGTTCCCAACCTTTGAAGATGCCGGAAGCATCGTATCCGTCTCGAGCCTCGAATTCTCTCCAAATTGCCTTATCTTGCGTGGTTCTCAATACGATGAATCGCAGGAGAGGTTACGGCTTGGTCAGACGTTTTGGTTATAGCAAGGGAGACCAGGGCATGTCGAATCGATTCGTATTTCAGAATCAATTTTTTTTTAACGATCAATCTTAATCAAGCTCACCGGACTATACGTGTCCAGTTTAAAACCATTAAATAAATTTAACTAAAGTATATTAAAAATCAAATAAATAAGGAATAGAAAGAAAACGATTCCTATAAGATCTTTGACACGATAGATAGATTGTCTACCTAAATAAATATACGGCTGGGAATAAATATGAATCAGAAGCGCAGTTGGACGAAAACTGAACAAGGAATGAGCGAAGGACCAGATCAGAATAGGGCAAAGGAAAGAGTGAGATAGAAAGACACGAGTATCGTGCTAATCCATTCTTAGCCGAGACACGTTCGTCTGAAAGTTAATGGAGGAGAAGGAAGTAAGTGGAACTACGGCGTCAGGTATGGGAACAAGGCAAAGTGGGAACTGGGCGAAGCAGAGAGTACGCGGCGCTACCTGGCGCGCGAGAATTCTGTACAAAGCTCGAGAGCTTCTAACCGACACGAAAATCCCAGTACCAATTAACGCCAGGCTTAAAGTATCATGATTGTGCAAAGCTAACTGCTCTTTCCCCAAGCTTTCCAGGAAGTGAAGTTCCCTGTCGATAACCATGGACACAACGTGTGTGACTCTCTCAATACGTACGTGTACGACTTTTACTTTCGTGTCTCGTGATATACGATTGAAAAATTGTTCCGCTGTTACTTAAGGAGAGTCGCAGTAAAAAATGTATTTTGCAGCATTCTTTTATCATTATGAAACAATGTTGTATGTTATTTGCAACAGTTTATTGTACATATTTCTAATAGGATTGAAATAATAATGGCCTCGGTAAAATATTATAAATTACAATGAAAAGTGAGGAAATAATTGCAACGCACGCTTTGTATCGCTTTGTATGTCGCGCACCTCCGAATCCAATAAACATCCTCATTCGGGTAGGTCCGGGGCGAGAGAGGGTCTCTTTCAACCCCTGGGTGGCCAGCCACCTCTGTGCACCGTCCATTCATAACCGTTTAGCGCGATTAAGCGAGGGTACATCTCGCTTACCGCTGCCACGACTAAAGAGCAGGAATGAGCTTTTGTTTCGGGTCAAAACTACGAACAGGGCTCATATTTTTGTTAGAGGGCTTAGCCACAGGAACCACCGAGCCAGCGGTATCAGCAGCAGCGGCAGGTTAGTGCCCTGCGATTAGGCGAATTAAAGGAATACATCGCACACCGCTATTTCTGAATACTCGGAGAGAGATACCAAACTCATGTACGTGCTCGAGTGAGAATAATTTGCCGAGAGCGAGAAATAAATACGACAACGCTGTTGGCCCGGTGTAAAACATACGAACAAATAAATTTAGTACCTCGAGCTGGATATAGCGCATATGCTTTCACCTACCAGTACCAACTGCGAGTGTGGTCTGTAAATATTTGATAATTAGTACAGCAACGGACGGCCATCGGTCTCTACAGTAAACTGCTAAATAGCAATAGCAGTGATTATCGAAATATAACTCACACGATTTCTCGATTGAATTACCATATACGTAGGCTGATGGTAATCGATCGCAAATAAGTATTCGGTATTACCAAATTTTTACTATTTTTCGAATCAATCATTATTTGATAATCCACAATATATTTTCTTATACCAATTTCTTTCTGTTCACAATTTATTACATATCCATTTCATCGTTCAGATTTTCTATATCGAGTGAAAACATGTAAACACTTGTACGAACGTAAAGTACGCAGTCGTTAATGATGATTTGTAATTAAAATATGTACGGCTACGATTCGGAAGCGTAGCCGCACACATTTTAATTGCAAAATAAGCACTTGTATTTCAAATAACCAGTAGAAATATCGTAGAAAATAAAATAAAATAATTAAGATAACCGATTATTTACATTTTTTAAATTACCATAGATAATTTTTACTTTCTTATAATTCGTTATAACGAAAAATTGTGGGTTAAAAGTGAAAGAAAAATTGAAAACAAAAAAAATGTTATAAAAAAATTTATTGCATGAATAACGAAGTGATTTGTTCAGATAATTAAATGATTTGTAATTGTCTACTTTCTTACGTACGGATGTAACGTTGTACATCACTTTGATACCTAAATTGATTCATAGAGACGATGCATCGAGCATCCACTAAAGGATATTCAAGGATTAGAGTTTATTGAATTTTCGAGTTCGCGGTTACAAGCCGATGTGGCGTAGTCAATGAGGATGGCAGTGATTTAACTGGAGCTTTGCCTTCCTTAATGTTCCGTATACGTTGGTATGTTCCGTGTTTGCGTCGATGTACAGTGGTTACATGTATGTGCTGTATACGTATGTATTATAGTCTATATGTGAATCTATATGTGCGATGTACATACACGACACGCGCCTCTTCCTTACATACACAACCAATGACGTCAAGATCTCTGATCTCTACCGATGCTCTGTAACCATACTTAGGTTCGACGTACGGCGCAGCAATGTCCTCGGTTCTCGTTGAACACGAGCCTCTCGCTCCAATTGTGGCACTCTGGAAGCAACCGACAGCACGATCGCACCGTTGGCGAAGCCAAACATTGCCGAGATTCTCACTCGGTAAACGTGGGCGTGAACGTACGCAAGGTAGATCGTACGCGTCCGTTAATCTCGCAAACACGAGGCAGCATCCATTAACGACGGGCTTTGCCGCCATGATTGGGAATAGTCGTTTGCTTGCTGGCAAGCTGCTGTTGCTAACTGCTGCCGTTACTACTACTCGTGTTGCTTGCTATAGCGTTGCTACAGGCTCAACTGGTAGACTCCATGAACACTGGCGAATCCCTGAAAATCTAAAACTATATGGCCTGTCGCAACTCGAGTACCGCAACGTAGCTTCCACACCCCCATTGTACCTTCGGCATTTTAGAAATGAGAAATAAAGAGTCTATCCGATAATTCCCCCATGATTGATTGTTCATAAATGTATTCTCATTATATAAAAACTAGTTTGAACCATAAAGTTATAGAAGGAGCTTCATTTATTTAAATATGATAAATCATGGGTGCGTTCGCACTTTTTGGAAACCAACAAGTGTCGACTAGACGCTTCCATTGAATATGCTCATTATCAATGCGGGGTATGCTTTTACGTGAATGAGATGCACGGAAGTCTCGGTATGTGCTTGTTTGGCTTATAATTTTGCTCATTACGTCGACTTTACCTTCGGTCTTTTCCTCCGTCTCTTGGTCCGATGTACAGACGCAGAATGGATGTCGAAGCGCTTAATAAACAGAAGCAGCAGCAGCAGCAGTACAATTCTTGTCATATACGCTAACACCCGGAAGAAAACACTCTCTTGCACAGCTTTCGCGTGGCAATGTTGACTCATGCAACTTCTGCCACGCAACAATCGTCTCCTCATTACCGAATGCGAAAGTAAATGAAAGGAAATAAAAAAAAAACCTGTGAAAGGGTGTCAAAAGCAAGGATTCTTTTATTTATATTGTGAGGGCAAGGCATACGCCCTTGAGTGTACTAAGGGTGGTGGGACAAGGGAGGATGCACATGCTCTGCACATGCTCAGTGCTCGAGCTCCTTTTAATTACGCAACTTCTTTATGAAAAGAAAAAAACATGCAAGAGAAGTCGCAGCGAATAACGTCGACAAGGTTTTTCATACGCAAAACCTCCAAATATCTGAAAAATCGAGTTTATCCAAACTGTCGTAATAACGCTCTTTTTCACGACCAACAGACCAAACTGTCTTTTCAAAGCCTCATGTAATTCATGCTTTTTTCGATTAGAGAAAAAACTGCAAGAAATCATCTTCGTAATAGTACGTTAAGATAAATGAAATTCTCACTCGCTATATCGTGTAATATAAATTTTTATTTCTTATTTGCATAGTACCTCTTATGAGAAAATTCTCAAGTACGCACGAGCTTCGTCCTAGGAATAAAAGTAAAGTGCATTGCAATGTGTAGTGTGCACCGTATTAGTAAATAAAGGCCATTTCATGACCGCAGCAGATGTGTCTTTCGCATCATTCGCGTGTGATTTACATTTCCCGAGTATCTTCGAATGAATGATTCGTACCACTTCAGAGATGAGAAAAGGATAAATAAACTGAGAGCATTGTGCTATATGTATATCTGCATCTGCGACATGTACGTTTGCCGAGGAACTTGCGAGGTGTTCACACTGAGCGAGTCCCTATTCAAGGCATTGACTGAGTGAATATCGTAATAAAATCGACAAATTTGCCTACTTTGATCGTAGTAGATACCTGTACTTGGTACTTTGCGGGATAGTAACTCTGACAGCGCGGTCGTTTGCTATTGAGCGTTAATTTTCCAACGTCCATGATCGTTGATGTGACGTTCGGTGTGCAAACCACATAAGGCTGCCCTTTCTACGAAGCGTTTCCGGCCCTTTTCCATTTTTACTTTCCCATATCTTGGTATATTTTCCCATTCGCGCGCTTACTTACTATCGTATGTTTTATACAAATGTATATCAGTCAGGTGCTGGTACGACATGTGAGACAGATACTGCAAGAAAACTACAATTCGTACAATCCACGTACAACTGTACGATGGATGACATGTGCGTCTTGTACATTGTTTGCCTACGCGTTCACCCTTCTCACTGCGCTATTTCCACGCATATATTACGCATCAGGTATAGTTCTGTACATGACACTGTGCAAGGTAGCTGGCGTTCATGTGTTTAACTCGGCTGTTCACACCCCTATTGGTTCACTTTCGCAAATACAGTAGAGCCGGTTTCCGCCCCACGTATCAACCACTCTCCGTATATATAGGTTCAACAGCCTATATGTATAAATATAACAGGGTGACTATGTGCAAGTATCGCGTAGGTATGTGTAGAATAGCAATGTAGAAGCGATGTCATGCTTGACTGCGCGGGTATGACACAGGAACTTGTCCTTGTGAACATCCCTCGCCAGCAGACCGTTCCCTTTCTCCCCACCGCATCGACCTCTTCGCGCGAGTTTCATCTAAACTGCTTACCGATCGTCGAAATGTCAAATCGTTGCGACGACATTGCTTCCTTCTCTTCAATAGAAGCAGCAACAGCGACAGCAGCAGCAGCTAGAAGCGACGATATATGGATGGGTATGGAATGGGAGAACGAACGAAACAGTCTCATGGTTGGAAAAAGAGGGCAGCAGACAGGCACTTTATACGTACATACATCTATACTGGACGGAGAAAAATGGTTATTTGGAAGAGCGATCTTTTAATTACTCGGGGGGTATGTTATACTTGTGACACCCATAATATTTATTACCGCGACTACCTCCAATTGCTTCTCTCAACCATTTTTAGTTATTTGAAACGAATAGTACGTATAAATAACTTGGATGATCGAGGTTACCGTTCGAATCACTATCCTATTTTTAATCCTCGTTTCAATTCCAATAATAGTGTTGGCTGTAATCCCGATCGATGATTTTGTTCAAGTTGAAGCGTCGTAGTTGCTGCGCACATTTATGAGCAATTCGCACAACTAATTACTTGGGTGTGATAACCAATTTTCGATACAATCGTGAATGCCGAGTTGGCAAAAGCCAAGCAACTGTCAACGGGAGTAAATGTACATATTCAACATTGGAAATGAAGAGCATATTTAGTCACGTGATTATCGCAACTCGTCTCCCACGTTTTGTACAATTTTGTTAAAAACAACAAAGATTCATTCACTTCAGAAATATTTTTCAATCATCATGTTAAAACGTTGCAGTTTTACCAATGTCGAAAAGAATGCGAGGATTCGGCAGAATTTACTTTACCTTCAACTACACGATGTTAGTAATTGTTTCATTCAGTAAAATGCAATGCTTCCTCCATGAGAAGGCAAAGGAAATGACAAAAATGATCTTTACCTTAATAAAGAACGTGAAAATGCCCCTGTTCACCCCCTGTAGAACAAGAAGTTGGTAGCCAATATCGATTCGGCAATAGCATTAAAATGGCAATGAATTGCTTCCTATTCATCGCCCATTGAACAATATCGATTTGTCATTAGCAATGTACTTTTTTCCATAACATGCCAAAGGCTATTGTTTAACGAAAAGACAATTTTTTTATAAATACAACAAGACCCAATGAATTCATTTTAGTGTTATATTTCTTTCTCGCTCTTTAAACAGTGATTAATTCTTTAACCCGTCAATATTGTGGTTACACTTAAGCTGACTTAAGTATACAATTTCCTGGTATTAAAGACGTCAGATTCAGGTTTGCGTAACTTTTATATTGCATATTCACGCGCATAATTATATACGATCGAATGAACAGTTATCGGGAGGTTAAAAGTATTAAAGAAATTATTTGCACGACTCATATATAAATCCGTGGACGATCCGTTGACGTAGACCACAACTTGGTCTTTCAATCGGAGAGTACACTTACTTAGTCATTTTATCTCAAATGATACATCCATTCTTTAGTTGAATATTTTTACAAAATGTTAACTCGACATTACAATACGTTACTCTGTAATTTTAATTGATATTGGATATTGGACGCGCAATAACGAACAAAGCATATTCATCGACCGTCGCTCTTCAATGCAGATTGAAAAGCACAAGTATATACTTAAAATTTAGCGTTAAATTTACGTTGTTAAATATCGAAACAGTAATAGTGTGATGTAGTACATGATAAATCACGAACTGAGCACCACGACAAACATTAAATACTGACGTATTGTATTATGTGCCAGCTGGTTTACGTATAATAGACGCACGATAATCCTCTATTTTATATCTGTGATCGTATTATCCCGTAGTATAGATGTGCTATACGCGGATGATGCTCCTAGTAGCAACAGCCAGTACGTGGGGTACATATTACATGTATACCTACTCTTATTGGTGGTCGGGGACGTACGTACGTGGGTGAAGCCAAAGATTTGTTGGTGTAAAGTTACGCCGGTTAATTTGGGGCCTGGTGGTGTTGCGGCTGTACCGGAACTTCGGGTGTCGCGTCGACGAAATGAAATTTTGCTATTTACCAAGGGTGACCACCGAAATCGGCTAACGTACGGTCATTGCTGTTTGTCGTAGGAACACCGTCAGCTCCAGTGGGCTTGTGTGCGCGCACGTTGATGAAACACAAATGTCAGTGTCGGCGATCGAGAGCGAGAAGGAGTTATAACGATTCGAATGAAGCCTTTGAGCTGATTTCAACGGGGCGGATCATTGGAAAAACAAAATTCGAGCTTCTCGTACCTTTCAAAAACACGTGGTCGCCCTTGATCCCATGGGGGTTTGTACATTGACCAGTTTTACTTACGTAACTCTCATATTTTCGATACAAATAAGTGACATTTCTCTACTACCGATCATACAAAGATTATCTGTTACTCTGACTGTGTGCGATTATAGAGATAAACAAGGATAGATCCCGATTAACGATTTGGTCAACGTTGCTTTCTCATTGTTTGTCACTGTTTGTCGAGTGGTGGAGAAATTCTGACTATGATGATTGGTAGACGATCCCTCTTTATGAATTAGTACATAATGAGTAGTAGGAAAATTGTTACTTTACCGTTACTTTATTGTTTGGAATATAGAGAATAATGAATTGAAAAAAATCTTTTCTGAAAAATACATATAAAGTCATAAGTTATGGATAAAAATGATTTATTCTTCGATCGGTACATCACTTTGTAGTTTCAATACTCCAAAAAATTACTCTCGGTGTGAAAATAAAACTTGGCAAGTTAATTAGATTTACGATCTACCATTTGCAACAAGACATAAAATCATGCAGTTTGCGTGACAAGTATATTAGACAAGAAAACATTTCAATTTGACTTATCAACACATGCCATTCGTTAATATACGAATTTCAAATTAATATTATTATCACGCAACATAATTGTCACGCTAACTGCATGGTTTCATATACATTTGCCTGATACAATTGTTAAACCAAAGATCTATTTGTTAAGGATACATACCATTTTGTTACTTCGGATGCAAAGAGGTAGAGGATTATGCGGAGTGGAACAGGGTTAGGTACCTTACCTAGATCCATTTAACGATGCCTCTAAAATGATATATGAGTCTCCGGCGATCCCAGGAATCCTGTAATTCCGTGAAGGCAATCTCTGCAATCGTAACGTCACTTAGATCCCGTCGCTTATAAGAGGTAAAGTGCGTTGTAAAATATGGGATATATATACTATAACGTGCATTATAACAACGCCGAATTACGTATACCACTATTACGCATACAACTAGTCTGGGATATAAATCGCGAAAATCCTGCACGCAAACTGTTACTATTTCCCACAAGCTCTTTACCCCGTTTAGACAACGAGAATCCAGGATAAATGCGGAGCGCTATTGCACAGTAAAACACGTATTACAGTCTCTTTAAAATTGGCATATTTGCATTTCGTGGAAGCTTTTCCAAGCTCGATGTATTGACGCGAATACAAATTATGGAATGAATAAGAAAGAAGAAGGATTAAAAAAAAACAATAAAAAATTATTATTCGTAAAAAATACTTTCTTTTTATCTTCTTGTTCTTATTTACAACATATAAAAGTAATAAGATTGAAGAACATTTCTTGGCATTACCTGAAAGTAAATAAATTTGACATTAAGGCAAGACGAAACTTCAATACATTATCCTGGTTCTCTCTCGTTGTGAAACGCTATTTTTAGTTGTTTATCTCTGGCCTTGCTTCATGCTTTGATATAAAAATGTTTATAGCGTACGCACGTTGTATCTCTTTTTGATTTTCAAAGGACGCATGCTCGGTCAACAATACACAAAAGCGACCAGAGCGAATTCTTATCCTCCCGTATTCTCTGTCTTTCTCTCTGAGCTACTTTTTTTTAACGTTCGAGAAGATCCCCCAGCAGTGTCCTCCGGTAATCGGTCCGACCATTACTATTCATTAGGATTTTTCCAACAATGCGTCTTCCTTAAGTTCCGTTTCCCTTTCTCGCTGTTGTTCGCTATTCCGTGTTTACTTTTTTCATCTTTTTTTGTTAGTTCCCAGCATTGTACACCAGCAGCCACATCCGGAAAGACCGCATTACCAAGCAAGAGCGGATTTATCGTGGGTTCGTACTTAATTAATTCTTTTTGTCTCTATCTCTTCATTCCCTCTCGAGAAAATGTGAAGCAAAAAACTCATGACAATTTGGTATCCTCACCAAAGACTTTTAGCCACGTTTAAGATGTTAGACAATTTGATCGCGATTCCTGCTCGAGATATCGATTCCAAGTCTCCCGTTCTCTAATCTAAAATTAACGATCTCACTAATCCAATACGATCATCGTCATAGCTAGTTACCGCTGGCACCAACGGTAATCGAATAGCTCAGGAGATAAGCTTTGACACCTCGATCACAGAACTAAAAGAAAAGTTCAAAGTTTGCCAATTCTGAAGAAAGAAAAAATAAATAAAAGACGGAGTCCTGGTACTCGTGATTCGTCGATTCGACGTTATCACCAATTCCCGTGACAGTGGCTACGGTATCGACGATAATGGAGAGCTCGGAGTGTGAGAAAGAAGAACCAAGAATCGAAGAGAACAAGTTTGTCCGTGCTCAGGTCATTGGTCTTTCAGAAGTCTATACTGCACAGAAGCAGAGCGGATACAATACAGCGAGCGATACGGAACGAAACTCCGATCGGTCTCGAGGCTGGCTCCATTACGATAAGTTCGTTCAATCAATGTCGCGAATCAACGCACCCACCCAACAGCTCGCTGAACAGGAGAGAAAAGAAGCGAATAAAGACGGAGAAGCGCAGTAAAGCAAGAGCTGGCTCTTCTTCTGGCCATTTCGGTGTTGCACCAAGATCCTGTTCTTTTTCACTATCTCATTCTCAGCTTCTCCCCTTTCGTCTGTGCAAACCCGATGCTACTGGGACCCGACTACTGTGAAAAGTCGGAGTATATACCAACCTCCCGCTTCAATTAACCGTCGGGGATGGCCGAAAGATCTGCTCGCCTGGCGTCGCGTTTCAACCGGGGAAGGGGTGACAAATCGGCCAATCAGTCGCGACGATGAAGTCCTTCGTCTTATCGTCTTGGTTCCTCTCGTGTCTCTATTCTCAGACATTGGCGCGATTCTCTCCTCTGAAATCTCTTCGAGACGCGCGAAGTAGAATGAGGCAACTGCTCTCTATCATTCGTAATACTCCACGAATGTACTTTCCTTCTGGTTCCATACGTATACATGAGATTTCACAAGAACTTCCAAAGTCAAATTTGGAGCTTATAAACTCCACTGTACAGACTTACGAATAGCTTACAAGCTATTAGTCAGCTATTTTTTATATCATTCTTAATATTTTCTAATGATTTTATATTTTCTTTCCGATGATGTATTTTTATAAATTATACCCTATTTTTTCTTTTGTAAAATATTCATCAGAATAGTCATTCATTTTCAAAGACATATGCGACTTAATTGTAATTGAGTTTTTTAATGCAAATTAAATAATAAATAACAAAGATAACGAGCAGAATCACGGGAACACGAAAAATAAGAATTTCAGACATGACGATCACAAATAAAACGAAGAATGTCACTTCGTTTAACGATCGTTCGATTCGAAGCGTATTTAATAATTGAGTTTGTCAACAGAGCAATTTCAACAATATTCATTCAAAAGATAACACTCGTTACATAAAATATTTAATAAAAACACATATTTGCATCCCATACACACTATATCAATTGCATAGAGAATTTTAATGGATAGTATTTTAATATTCTTTTTTATTTCAACAAATCAGAAGTTAATAATATTTTAACAAAATCTTTATAGCAAACCAATCCATTAGTTTAAGGAAAAATAATTTTAACATGGTACCTCCATGGTCCATTCAATTCTAAAGATAAAATGTTTACAAGCGTGTATAATTAAATTATTAATTACTTATCTTTGACATGGTGTACTCCGTCGAGATGTTAGTTTAACGTTGATGTAATACGCGCAATATAGATGAAGATTGTTATTATATACAGATAATAAACTGTGGTTAGTGTCGTTCAAATACATGGGAATGGCACATAGGAAAGGTTTATGGGACTATAAGCAGATTTTCGTCTATAAATGTTATGGGGTTAGCGCAAGTGTGTCTAGTCGACGGTCCCATGAGAACTAAAGTATCCTTGATATTGGATATGATGTTCCATTCACCAATTTACGATTCACGTGACGTTGTCAAGTCATATGGATGGGCGCAATGTCCCATATTCTTATGAGAGGATAGTTAATGGAATTTCAAGTATAGATAATCATAATTTCAAATATACAAAGTCAAAAATATTTGTAACCATATCTATAAAATAAGTAACTAGACTTTTTCGAAAGTTTAAGCCGTTTTTTTTTTTCTATTTAAAGACATTGATTATTGATTTTTTTAAGAATATTCAAATTACAGACTCAGAGAGTCTGCCGTACACGTAATTTATGCTCGTGACATCGAACGTCGGAGTACTTACAAAAACACCGTAAAAATATGAAAAGGGTATGCGCAAAAGTATTAATATTCTTGATATAAGAAAAAATGTTGAGTAAGTAATTAAATAAATATTTTGTATACATGAATTATCATCAGTTGCAGTGACCAACTGCCAATTGTATCAACCGATAAGTCTTGGTGCAGATTAACAAACATTTTGATAATATTGATCGATGATCGGTAATGACAGCTAATTTTTTTTCCTTGTAATTATAGTAATCTCGAAAAAGCTGTTTAAAAACTAGTCTCGAACGAGTACGAAAATTATTCTGGAACTATCCTGTACCGTTTACCTGAGACAGTGAAACTCGACAAGTCTCGAAGACAGTCTTTCGTGCGAACAAGTAGAACCGGTATGCAAACTTTTCCGAACAATTGCCCTGAAAAATCATCCGGTCGATTAGCCCCAGGCCAGTGCCAGAGATCTCGTCTTTGGTTAAAGGGCCGAGGAGGAAGGAACAAAAAGGCGATGATGAAAAGATGGTAAAGGGCAATATACGCAGTGGGGTAAGCGAGAGAAGGGAAAGAGGCTTATACAGAGACCAACTTTTCCGGAGAAAAGTTGCGGACGACTGGTTAGGGTCTCATGGATAAAGCTCGCGGATCTCGGTCTCGATGGTTTGCGGTGAAGTTGGCAAAGTCTTGCCGAGGACAGACAGGACGGATTACTTTCGACCTAGCTATATCCTATTGAATCGTTTGCATTTTCTATAGTATAATATATATATCTTCGTCTTAACTGTATGCTCGCTTGCTTTTTATATTCTAAAATATTAATGCTTTACAATTGTGCGATCAATAAATATTTTACTCAGCAGTGAAAGTCGAGTCATCAACAGGGATACGCAGAAGAAAAACAATTTTTCTATACCTTTGTTAAATTATTTGAGAGTAATTTATCACAAGTATTATTTCATAAATATTATTATTACAATTGAAGAAAAATAATATCGATAGATAATAAATAATTTGTATTAAATAATAACACATTTTTATTACGTTGCCTGTAATCGTTTTTCACAGATCGCAACGTGTCCGAAGACAAGTCGAGGGTTGATTCAGAGAAGAATGAGTTATCTGGCGGATAAAAAAGATTAAGTATACGAAGTAGGTGTGCCCGACGCTTCTTATTTTATCGCAACCCACCAGTTATATTGCCACGTAAATCTTATTCGGTATAAGTCATTATTCTCTGGTACGCGAAAAGTACATACATACGTATAGTCGAACGGAGTAAAAGCCACACATACGGAAAAAGGTGACGACGTTCATGATAACCTCCCGGTTTTATCTTTCAGCCCTCTCACATCTGTATCACCCGTCACCGAGCGAACCTTTTTTTAAATATTTTTTATACTTTTTATTTTTGTTCGTAAATCTATAGTTTCATTTTTCTATTTTTATTGTGGTGAGTATATTGAGACTACGTGCGGCATAGAATCTGGGCTGGGGAGGAGGGTGAAGAGGGCAAAGAGGAAGACGAAGGGACACGAAAACACGGAGGAGAGGATACGTTGAACATCGGAGAGAATGCGATATAGTGAGAAACTGACCCGCACACCTTGCCTCGCGACCTTTGAACAATATTTAAACATTATATAAACCACCTCACCGTTCGATGCACCACTTGTCCGCTGCTTCGTAACAGTTATCGATAATCAATAAAATACACAATATCAAAAGAGTCACGTAATGTTGAAATATAACGTACAGTAGAGGTGTATGTGTGCGAGAGAGGGGTTGTATCATCGGCCAAGATCGTTGCTGGTCCCCGGTGCCCCACCTTCGGGCAAGAACACTGAGCTAACCTTCCAGAAGCTACCTGACTAAAGGGTTCTCGAGGCTCACACGGTATCTGGTACACGTAACTCCCGTAAGATCGTACGTCGAGTTCTTTCTAGCTAGCACCCCCACTAGAGAGCTCGTAAATCGAAGTCCTGAACGAAGATAGCACCGTAGGATAGGAAGCACGTTCACACGAAAAAGCCGCATCTCTCTTTTCTCCTGTGTTTCTCCCTTTCTCACCCTCTCTGGCCCCGACGTATCGGCTTTCTCGCCACTTTCAAACACTGTACACTCTCGTTATGTTCTACATCTTTCTGACCGTACCCATACTTAGATACCGGTTGCACAACAGTCGTGAGCTGTTTCGAGTTCATCGTAGTTTCTAGTACTCTTAGAATAGCTCACGTAGCAATGCCTCGGGAAGTTAAAAGTTATCGGTAATTACTAGTCGTGAATCCGTGGCTCGCTTATAGGGTTGCTTTTTGCCCTCGCTACAAGAAAAGGCCCCGACCCGCGAGGCAATCGAGCAAGTACGAAAATGCGGAAAAAAATGAGAAAAATAAGTGACCTGCCGAGGAAGGGAGAAGACGCAAAAGAAAGAATATATCGAGAACGAAAGAGGGAGAGAGAGAGAGAGAGAGAGAGAAGAGCAAAAAAGAAAATAAAAGTAAAGGAGAGAACGCTGGAAAAGCAGACGGAAGGAGAAGAAGCGATGATGAGATTGTGAGTTACCGCCCCGCAAATTGTGTATATATACATATATATAGTTATAGCTATAACAACGGCCGCACTTGCGGGCCTCGAACGTCTGCTTACGAAGGATTTTAAAGATTTTATGATGTAGTAAATAGAAGTTAGGGATGGGGGAAGGTGCAGAGGCACAAGTTGAAGAGGGATTCGTGTTAAGGACCGGCATGTGCACCTTCTGGCACCCTCGTCTTCGGTGTGCTGCCAGCAGTACCCTCCACCTCTACCACCCTCTTTCCAACGTCGCAGCGCATCTACACCCTCGCGTCACAGTGCGGGAAAAAGCTCTGACGCCAGACTCAAGCTTTTATCCCCACCGCTACCAACCATATCCACCACTACCACCAAACACCGGCTACACCGAGCTATCTCCAACTTTTTAATAGAGCGACTTGAGGAGCAAGTGAGATAACAACAGTGAGAGATGAGGGGTTTGCTGGTTTGTGGAGTGCGTGCAAAGACTAGTGGTGGTGAAACTAACGCCCTTTCCACACTACTCGACTTTTCTCTTTCTCCACCATCTCGCTTCGCTATGATTTTCTCTTCTCTTCACTTTCCTCTCGATCTCTCTTGCACCTCTATTCTCACATCACCCTTTCCATCATCTCCGTGCCGCGCCATTCCCGTTTCAACCTACCTTTCGACACCCCTTGCCACCCTTTTTCCTGCATAAACAGCAGGTTATTAACCGGCACTATGGCGCGAGATCGTATCTCCTTCCTTATCGTACCTCGGAACTCTCTTTCTCTTTTTATTTAAAGCGTCGAAGAGGTAAAATTCGCCTCAAAGAGCTTTCGCCTCGGGATAAACTCTCAATCGATTACTACTTTCGCGTGGGAGCATTAATTATTCAACCACGAAAAGAGAGAACATTTTTCAAACATATCATATATTTATCATAATATCCATTCACAAATAATATGTTGCCTATAAATATTAAAGGCTACACGAGTTCAATTGAACAAAACAAATGATGACATATTTTTTAACAGAATAACAAATTTTATCTTGTTGTTAGCTGAGTGAGCGATGGGTATACGGGTATCTGTCAATATTTCATCTTGGCTTTGCTCTTAAAATAGTGTATTGCTATTTTAATCAGTGTTTTACATAACCATTGAAGAGATTAGAGTAAAAAAATGTGCTGGAATAATTTTTATCATGTTTTACCGAAAGATATTTCTTGATTTATACTTTCAAGATTTCATATTATTTTCACGGTTGTTTCCTAGCGTCGAATGATCGTCTACTCTAATCAAAAAGTATTTATACTTATGCTCTTATCCGGGACGAATGATACTTAACACAGCCTCGCACCATTCCATCGCGCGTACTTCGCTCACATAAATTGCAAGCAACGCGAAATGATAGCAGTGTACCGTAGCGATACAATTTCTTTTTTCCCTTTTTTTATTGAGTGTACTGGGAGAGAGTGAAGATAATTCGCTGAGTACGAGAGACGATAGAGTAGCTTCCCAAATAGAAAATATTCCAAGTGCTGGTCGAAGAACCGACCATTACAACGTCGTTCTCGCTGGATAGGTAATCGCTTCTTCATGATGATGAAACAATGCATTTCGAGGACAGTGTACAGGTATGATTCGCGCCTCACTCCGCATATAATCTTCAATATTACATTATGCGTTGAATGGCGGAAACCTTAATGAATAAACATCTTTAATTACGTTAACTTTAAATCATTGATTTTTCCTTTTTCATAAAAAAGGCTTCGGGTTTGTTATGACATGTTTTTTTCGGGATCTTCATCATGTTCAGCATGTTCCAAAATATCTAAAAATCACATTTGAAAAAGAATGTTTGGATTTGTGTGCGCACGCGCATGTGTGCGTGCGTGTGTGTGCGTACGTGTGCGTGCGTAGGATCCGAAAAAAAACATCTAGAACTTAAGAACACCGTAAGCTATCAAGCTGAAATGTATCACGCAGATAAAGAGGCTAATCTCCATTGTTACTGCTAAAGGTGGAAATTGATGAGGAAACAATATGCAACGTTCTACTAGGCAGATGTGTTTTTTAAAAAGATTGAACAAATTTCTTGATAAATCTTGTTCAATGAAGAAATGTAAGCCATCCTCGACGTACAACGTAATGTAACTTAATTTTGTAGAAGATGGAACGAATTTTACGATATCATTCGGGGCAGATGAAATTGCGTCTTATGGGGATGGCGTATGATTTTCGCAACTTACGATGAATAATACTGAACGATATAAGCGCACTCGAGGAATGCTCGCTTATATACGTCGAGACGCGTGACAAACGTGATTCAACACTCGGGATCCTCTTATATGAGCGTATAGTCTCTGTGACGACGATATATCGTGAAACCACGAGCAAAATACCCTCTCGTCTTTCGTTATTGCATGGTAAGGAGTAAGATAGTAGGATGGGTTGCATTCAATGTTTGTCGTCGCTTGGTAACTCGCCCTAATTTATTCCATCTTAGTCGCGGTTCGAGTTCTGATTTTCAATTTGTGCCTCGAGCGAGAGTCGAGCAAGTGCACGACCCCCCCCCCCCCCCCCCCTCACCCCTCCTCCAAGTTATCTTATACTATACATATACATATAGCTGCAAGAGAACTTCGTCTTTCAACACATATACCGGTTGAAGACGAAGACGAGGGTGAGAACAACTATCTCCTGGTATGTGGATGAATATACTACAGGTGTTGGTTCAAGAGATACGAGGATGACAGCCGATGCACCAAAGGCTCGCAGGGGAAAGAGCAAGGATGGAAGGAGGCTCGACGGAAAGTGACAATTTATCCCTCTTCCGTGCGTCTCTGAATCTCGCCCTGTTGGTTGCTTGAGCACCATCTACATGTAAATCTAATACGTATACCCTCGACCTTCATCTTCAAGCTCTCGGTAAGTGCACTGTAAGCTTATACGGGTGGGAAGAGGTCGGGATGCACAGAGTAGTAGACAAGAAGCAAAGGAGGAACCTCTTTAGACGCTGTGATACTCCCGTACGCTTATGAACACGACACCTCGAGCGCCTCAAGAGCCCGAAGAGTCTCGTTCTCGTACCGAAGATGCAGGTCTGTAGATAATTTTCGTCACGCATTTTTGACATCTACTTTCACATTTTTTGAGTACACGTATAATTCACCGTTCACATAAAACTTCACGGAAACCCCGATCAAACGCTTTTCTTAATCCGTTTCGTGAAAGTACGTAAAACTTTGGAAGCACACTCTAGTAAACTTTATATAGAGACGAAAAAAAATTATACCGCCAACCATCAAAGCTGACAACTATCGATTGTTCGTCCATGCTATTATTTTTATGGATAACCGTTAACAGTTGTCGCTCAATAGTTGTCAGAACTGCTACGATCCCTGAGTTTATCTTTCATTTTACATCGAGATAAATAGAACATTTCAGGCATTCGATATGTGCACCGGGACAAAAAGTAGGGATAACTGATCGTTAGCGATTACGGTAGCGAGTTTTGGAACTATTTGCACTAAATTTTGACTGTCAGTGCGATAGTAATCGACTCTTAAAAGATTATTTTTAATATATTACAATATCAGCTCATTGTCATTTCGAGTTCCAATTTTTAAAATTATATTCTATCATGGATTTGCTATTCCTAAAAAAATAACATTTTGTTCTTTCATTAATAAATAAAAAATCACAACCTTTCGTTTATCTGCTGCAACTGTATACTATCTAATTTACCATTAGAACAAAACTTGTCAGAAGCGACGGTACTCAGCTTCGTGAATAACGAATACCAAGTCTAACTTAAAGATATTTTTCATAGAATCGCGAGGGCTGAACGGGAGAGCGGCTTCACGGAACGCGTTAGTGCGAGAGAGAACCTTGTACCGTGCGAGTATGCTTCAAAGAGATAGGAGTTTTGTTTATCCGACTAACCTCAAAAACTATTGTCAATCATCACGATACGTGGACATAATTTGTAATAAAGTATCCTTTTGGTTCCGTTAGTTTTTTGTTCTATAATCAAACAAAAATTGTGGGATAAAGTCTCTACATTTTAATCTAGTCGAGCGGCTTTCCGAGGACTTTCCGTACATTTCTACGTAAAACTCCATCATTTTCAGCATCAATTGTTGAAAAAAACTACGCCGTGTACAGATATTTCTGTAATTTGTAAAAAATTCAACTTACTTTTATATTTACAAACTATCGGAGTACCAAGCAGAATCGAATGGAAGCTCGATTCGGTAATGATATCCTTAAAATACGCAGATCATTACGAAAAGTGTAGGTTTACATGGAATATTACATATAAGATATTTCTCCTCGATAGTTCGTATTACTTCATTGCTGCACCGTTTATGTACTATAAGTGTGTTATGTCGTAGCAATCGATGGGTAGACTCATCGTGTGTATTGTTATCTTCGTCAATTTCACGGAGGTTGGAATCGGATACTAGAAGTGACGGTATACAGAGGAATGAAACAGTTTTTGTAAAGGCTTTCCCCCATTGCTTTTGAAGATCGTGTCACTATTGTCAGATACTTATGTCAAAAATACGATCAAAGAACTTCGAATGCTATGCAGGAATACAATTGCATGTACCCAATTTACGTAGGTCTGCTGTGACGTGATCAAAGACGGGGGGGGGTGAAAGGTTCAGCAGTTAAGTATCAGAAAATTGCACAAACAGGCCCTGAAACAAGATATCACTCGCACTTAGGAGGATTATTATCGTGAACCCCTTGACTCGAAGACCCTTAAGATCTCTGTGAAAAAGACAGGTAAGAAGCCATTGACTTAAGGTCGAGGATTAAGCCCTTGCGACATGAAACTACGATGCGGATCCGGTATCAGAACGATAGAGTACTCCCTATAGGCGCGTTATGTATGTATAGTGCGCACATATATGCGTGTTCAACGTGCATATATCTATCGCAAAGGACGTAATTTTCTGTAGTTAATTACTAAACTGAACCAAACGAGACTTAAATGGAGTAATTAACATTTCTCGCAGATTAGTTTAACCCTTATCTATACTGCGTACTAGTAACCCGAACCAAACGTTCAGTCGATTGTTATTTTTGTGCGGTTAATACCATTTTTAAGTAATATTTTTCTTCAAGTTTATATTTTTCCTCCAATCAAAAACCTATTTACTTTATATGTTTCAACATTCTTTTTTTATCATAAAGATATCATTTTTTAAAAACTCGTTTTCGGAATTATCTAAAATTAATTGTTGTTTCCATGCATGGAGATAGTATTTATAATTATTATCAAAACCTTTATATTTTTAAATCTTTTGAATTGTAACTACTCTGGTACTGTGTAAAAAAAATGTATAAATAAAAAATCCGTTATGCTTTGCAGAAGTCAGAGTCAGTCAATGACGTTTTAAGTAATTTGCACCCAGGGATGTTGAATCGTAGCGAATATTCACGCGAAAATAACCGAAGTAAACCCCGTCAAGTTACGAGTACGCAACTATTCGATACACAATCTTTCAGTGTTATTTAACGAAAGCTCGTTTTTGCCTTCTCTATCTTTAATGTATGTGCTTCTCAATTATAATTGGAGCGCACCAGTTGATATTTATTATAAAATCAATAGTATTAATTGTAATTCGTATGAATCTTCCATGGATAATATCAACATTGATGAGAGGCAACGATGGAATTCATTTATCTTTGAGAAATATTAGTAATTCATATATTTTTACACGCGTTTTAAATATGTGAAACTGTATTTGGAATTTAATGTGTTCGTTAGTGAGAAGAATTTTATCTATTGTTACTCATTGTATTCGAAGAGAAAATAGAATGACGATTATATATTGAAACGACTTATGTATAATTTTAAATTGATGGAACGGATGCATGGATGCGATAATAATATATAGATATATTGATAATTGTGTATTTTTTTTAATTCCATGATTGGACATTGAATGCAGATATCTAAAACATGATGATAATTAAAGAGTGTTGCAACCTAATTTGTGTTATAGATTTTATTATCGATAAACATGCCCGAGGTTTTAGTTTATCGCGCTCCCATTATTTTTGTGATAATACTAATTATTTATTGCAACGATTTTGTTTAAAATTCCATCACTTTTGAATCCGATTTATATTTGAAAACGAATGTTTCATTCAAATTGAATGACAGATAAGAATTTACAATGAAAATAGAATACATGTAAATTATGGGAAAATAAAAGAAAATGTGAGAATTAAAAATAAGAAATTTTAATAACACCAAATCATTACAGAATTACGAACCAAGAAGAAGAATGTAGCTGAGCGTTTAAATTTATGGTGGCACGGGGTCGGATTGCATATGTGCATCTCGAGTTAGATCAAATAAAAAGATCGACGCTGAGTGATCATTAAATGAAGTACAGTGGGGTGGTATGTTATCGATACATAGATATTTTTATTTATACCATAATGATACAATGATCCTCCAGTGTTTCGTTATTTTTAATACTCTTCTCTTCATATTACGCTGCAGTGAATCATGTCAGCATTCTTTGATTACCTTGGTAACGAAATTCATTTATATTTGAATAAAAATACTATTTAATCATTAAAAATGAGTTTGTAGTAGCCGAGGTGGTTGATATCGGTGAGGTATACGACGCGGTGATAACGAAATGCGGTTTATTTTCACCTCGAAAATTGTTTTGCCCGGATTACTTTACGCATATTGGCAGCGCGTTTTTGTTGCTGAAACGGATATATTGATTTCAATGCTTGTAATATTAATTCCTATCACGATTCGCCAGCTCTACTATATATTTTGACATTTCAATCAATACTACTCATCTGCTCAGTCAATGGAAATATTTGTTAGCCAGATCGCCAGTAAAATTAATGAGATAATAACATTTATATACAAGTATGATATTATATTATATGTTCAGTGTATTAAATTGAAAATAATAAGATTCAATACGTTTATTCACTTTAAAGTACAATTAGTACTTAATATATAAATGTAGATACGAGGGTTTCGTACGAATCGAATATTCCAAGTCCCCATTCGCTTCGCCTCCGCCTCCTGGGCAAGGGGGGATCATTTGTTTAATTTCAATCAATGATAAAAGAGGGAGGAGCTGTTAATGATAGGAAGAGAGTAAGTTCAATTGTTTCTTTATGTATTTGTTTTTATTTTATTGCTTCTTTTAAGGAGGTACGATTATCAGCTCGAATCCAACTTTGAGATTTGACATTTTATTATAATATAAATAAGATATTTAATAATAGAAGTGTATGCGACTACTCATCGGATGTGTTAATCATCAATAAGATTTTCATGCAATGATTTCCAAAATTTGATAAATATTAACCGTGTAGTTTTTTTGTAATGTAATTCCGGCGTTGACCATTTTAAAAAGAATTAAGCATTGCGTATATGGATTTACTCGGTCCGGAAGAAGTATTTACAAACTTTTTCTATAGACACAGCCAAATTTAAACTCTAAAAAATTCCCATTGCAAAGATTAGTCATAGTAAAACATGTAAAAAATATGAAATACGGATTTAACCGTACTGATTTAACACTAAACGAACACAAAGCTTATTTATACGATAAGAGTAAGAACGAACAGCTGATTTATTCTAAAAGTCGAACCTAACCTCATTTCTGATAAATCTATGAGGTTTTGCCGTTAACCATATGTTTAAAACATAAATCTACCGTTCCTTGTATAGCTGAAAATTCATAGTTTTCGTTTCTAATTGTGTTTTCATGCTAATTTCAAATAAATTTTTTCGATCGAGTATCGTTGGACTTCAAGTGCCTGACAGTCACTCCAGGTTCGTTGATAGTCTCATACTTCGGTTTGGAATTAATTGATTTCTTATATTCTTATATTTTCGAAGAAAGTATGCATACGAGTGGTCTTTGCAATAAAAAATACTAATGATGAGGGGAATACGGGACAAGTGCAGTTAGATTTACTTCAAACACATGTTTGACTACAATGAGGTAATAATAAAAGTCAAATGAAAGGGTACCTCCTTAACGTATACTATCACTAGGAACTTACTTCATTTTTTTCAATATGGTATTCAACGTCCTGATACACGCGTCCTGTATCAGGACGTTGAATTCAGTAATTCTTTTAACATTAAGAGCGCTGGATATTAATGTTAATACCAGTTTCATGCGCACTGTCAAAGAGTTTTTCACCATAATCTACATAGGATACGTACGGATAATAATAGAAAATACGTCCACAATGTGTGCTACATTGCTTGCATCCGGTGTAACTAAAGCGATGTTACTTCGCATTTCTCTTACGAATCGGAAGTTAGTTCCACAACATCTGGTACCGGGTCGCCGGATAGTTTGATGTTGAAGTACCAGTGAACATAGAAATAAGGGATACTGCCATAACCCGGTCAGGTCGAGGAAGGGTCACGCAACCCTTAGTATTGAGATTTTGATGTATACGTGCGCTTGCGCTCTCTTTAAATGACGTTGAGTCACTGAATCGTTGAATCGTTTCGCCAAAATTATAATGGCAATTCGCCGGATATATTCCATTTTCTCAAGGTATCGAAGGATGTTCATCGAATATTTAACAACCACTGATTACTATTCTATACGAACACTGCGAAAATGATGCCGATATTGGATTCTAAAAATCTCGTATATTCTACGAATGCTTACTAGTTTTAATTGTATTTAAAAAAACTGAATAAGTTAAAAGACCCGTGACGAATCATTGGGATAGTACGTAGGTCAACGATGAAAACTGATTATTAAAACATAGCTTTTACTCGAAATAGTCCTAAATTTGATACCACATCTATTTAAACAACTAACTTAGTATTGCATCGTCGCTGACGATACTGCCGAGTAAAATAGATGATATTCCCGCGTGAAGTATTAATTTCAAGAGGATCGTGTGCGAATGTTTTCAAGCATACGTGTTTAACGATTTCGCTAAAAGCGTTAAAGGGAATTTACTGCATATAAAAACTCGAGCTGAGAAGCGACCGCGCAAACTATAGCGTCTGTCATATATATCCACTCGAACCTCTACCACTGCACATTTTGTGTCATACGAACCAGATCCAGTGATGGTGCGTACTTACGATCGTAGCCTCTGGGGGGCGGGGAGGGGATGGGGGTGAGTAGCCTCCATACTTCGGAAAGTCATTCACTGCAGCTGAGAGGACAGACTACGGGCTATTAAACACCTCTACTAGTCGGTATATGTAACGAGGTGTCTATAATTCTTGCTCGAAAAGCCACCGTCTGCACTGACGCATAAACGCGTTATCAGCATTGTGTAACAGCGTTCAGTACTCTCGTCAATATGCACATACTTCTTATATTAGCGTTATCGAGTAAGTATCTCATTCCGAAGAATATAGGTCGATGTGACAGTCTTTACACGGTTAGTACACGGAGAATACGCGCTTCGTTACATAGTTTTTTTTTACTGAAACTTACATATGTAACTTAGAGAAATAAATCACGTTATTACTGAATATACTTTGTCGGAATAGCCAGCTTCTAGATGTACGATTAGATAAAAATATTTAACCCTTTATAAATCAGGAGAATATTTACCGTCTTAAAAAATTGACTTAATGACAATATATAAAATATAATGTGCGATTTTGAATGGAAACGATTTTTTCGACTGCTTAAATATTTGATTACTCTATAAAAGATTTTTTAAATAGAATCTACAAATGTCAATATAAATTTTATAAAATTTCAAGTAAAATCGAAAGTGTCGCATAACGTAACAAAAAAAATTTGATTATGCTCAAACATTCTATTTTTTTTTCAAAGTTTATAATAGAAGTTCAAGTGTAAGTACTCTTGCACTCAAATATACATAAAAAATATATATTTCTTTACTTTGTATTTTTGTTGTGCGATTTTTCCTGGATATAAATAATTTTTTAAAATATAAAACACACACTTGAAGGAAAAAAATGTGAAAAAATCCACAAAAAGTATTCTTGACTGTCAGTTAGATCTGGTTAATTATAAGAAACATTAGAGAGAGTCATAAAATGGTATGCGATTTAAAATGAAGTGTTAAAAATATCACGACCGGATCACATTCGCAGCTTGCCATCCGGTAGAATAATATAATGGCAGTGATAATATTAATATACGCCATGTTTTATGCCGCAGATATGTCTCCTTACTTTTCTTCTGAAACTCGATCATAAGAGAGAAAATAAAATGTTGAATCTTTAAGTTTTTATCTGCAGAGTAAACTACAGTGCGATCGACTGAAGAATATGATTTTACTCGGGTATAGGAGACCCTCCGTGCTGGAAATGGCGGTCAATGTGCGGACATTGCCAAGCATAAATTATGATTTATCACCCTCGCCACTAGTACTTTACTCGACATATTTCTATACCCACACACACACACACGCGCGCACGCGAGCGCGCATAAACCGTTCAGGAATACTCTATTATAGATATGTTTGTACGTGTTAAAATTGATATCTATAGTATTCTGTTATCCACCCAGTTCGGAATATACCATAGAAATGCTTGTTAGTAATAGAGGTGAACGTGGTAGATTGACATCTGTTATCGAGATGATTATCGTGTTGGCTTAAAGGGCGGGTTCATCAATTTCAATTTAAAAAGAACGTGTTTTATTTATTTCTTTTGTCGGGAACACCAATCTTATATAAAATCCTCGTATTGTTCGTATTAATAATTGTTCGTAATATACTTGGGAACATGTAAAAAAAAAATCCAGATCCAAATATTTAAAAAATGTAGAAGAAATTACACTTTTGGCAACACTATTTTATATTAAAAAAAAATAATAATAGACTCCAACGATCAAGTACATGAACAATATATATATATATTTCTTTTCGTTAATGCGTCGATAAGACATCGTCATGACTTATAACCAACATTCAATATTGCTTTCAACTCTTAGCTTCGTAGTTACTTTTTAAAAAATATTATCAAAGTAGGATTCACTGTAAAAAATGCTTCCTGGTAAAATATTTGTTTATTTATAATATTTTTAGTTCGAGAAAGCTTGCTACAGGAGTGGAGTAGTTTTCGCGGAAAGTTTTCAAGCTTAATCCATTATTGTCTTAATATTACTTGGTCTTTTGAAAGAAAACAAATGGTGAAAAATTTACTAATCTGACCCGGTTTTTATTACTCGCAAGGTCTGAAATTTGTCAGCTAAAGGCAATAAATCTTTGTCAAATTTTGTTGGTCTGAATAAGTAGCAGAGAAATAAGTTGACAGAACTCTCGTCTTCGATTCACCTTTCCGGTCAAAAGCGAGAGATCAGCGCGCGAAAGATGGCATTTCGTCGATGTTTGCCAGTGGAAATCGTCATCGTGCGTCATTTGTCTTCGAGATGTCATATGTCGAGAGTGTTCTCGCTGATTCGGTTACTATAGTCGGGCACATTGAATTGACACAGAAAAACAGCCAGATCACGTTGGTTATTATACTTTGAGTATGTACACTTATCGCAAAACTCTCACTTTGAGGGGTTCTCCAACCTGAAGAAGCAAACGATAGAAAGCACGTTGATGATGTTTGTTGGTGACTGATAGGGGCCTCATCCTCGTCGTCGTTGAGTTGGTTCGATAGACGTACGAATTTCGATTGATGGATGGAAACGGTGTGCTTCGCGTTTCTAAATTCCCACGACACTTAAACTCTCACCCTGGGAGATGCAGTTTACATTGATGGGAATTAAAATGAAAATTACACGCGATATCTGATAGCAAACGTTCCGAGGTTAGAGAGGACACGTATTTGCTGCGCACGATACAGATTTTCCAGTAATGGTCTACTTTAAATGCCTCTGTAGACTCCAATCTTGTAATTTGATCCGTTACTTGTCTTTTGTTATGGCGGTACCCGGTACTACAGCGTTTCCGGTTGGGGCGCTGCGAATATTAGAATCCTTGTTACACCTTATAGAAACTGCGTAGACAGAACGTAAATGTTATATTGTGGCTATTCATTTAATATTTTAAGATCATCCACGCAGTCGGTTCAGTCGGTTCGATTGAACACGTTGCTAAAATATATTTTAACAAATGTACCAAACTAGCAAAATAATATTGCGTGCACGTACAATGTTTTCATTACAATGACGATATTTTCGGTGCAGAGAAAAATCCTCAAGTGAGTATTGAGAGATTCGAACCTAACAAATCTGTCTTCTTACCTAACGATCAAAGACGAGAGCGCTTCAATCAGGTTATCGACGAATACGAACTTTTGAACTCTTTAAATGGTGTAACAATTGAATCGAACTTAAAAGTGAAGATGTAATTTCAGTATAACTAAAGATGCTCATTCATTACGCAGCCTTAAATTAATCAAATTCATGCATCGGATGCTTCTTTTCAGATGCTAAGAAGCTGTAGATTCGCACATACCAGTGAACTCTTCTCGGTAATCCACGGTAATTCGTAAAGAACTATCCTAATCGAGCTTTTATTACTTTGTCACAATGTAATATTTACAGATGATTTTACGATTGAGCCATTTTGCCCTGTTACATGATAAAAAATGTCATTACCACATCATTATCTACAGTATATGATCCACAGTTGTAGCAAACGCACCGTGCACTGTAAAATTTGGAACGTGTAAGGGTATGTCTTCACGATTATGGTGTTATCTATTTCTATTTATTTACCAAAGCAGAACATTGAAACCGATATAAACCGATTAGTTTTCAATGGGATTTCTGTGTATTTATTAAGGCTCAATCGGGTTCAATGGGATTTTCTGAGCAGAGTGGACGTTTCGATTCAAGTTGCTCTACCTGCTGATATAAACTGATGTAGGAACTAATGGACGTTTCGAAGAATTCTAAAGCATATACATATATGGTAGCTATACTTTGGTGAATTTACTTTAGCTATAGCAACGAGTCAGACCCGACGGTACGTTTGCACATCCGGATAAAATCTTAATTTATACCAAAGTCGTTCTTACCAGCGAGCGGGTCGGTCATGACATCCGAGACCGCTTCGTGTGATAACTAGCTAGTGCGCGATGCTCACGCTTGGTGACCCTTAACCTCGAGAGAAATAGTATGAGAACCAGACGGTCTTTATTCGACTTTCACACTCTTTTGAAACCAGTGTATAGCGCTATTCACACTCGCCAAATGCACGTATTTATTCGCGGTCCAGAACTTTCTCATTTCGTTTCACCGTCTTACAGGGACGGATGCTAGGACCATCGATAAAAAAAGAAAAAGGACGAATCCTGTAGTGGGACGAATAAGATTCCTCTCATGCCTTTAAGCCAGATGGAAAATGGTCAATAAATTAAGTTCCCTTGAAATCCTCGTCGATGAAACGATGAGGCGGCTATTATCAGTGAGTCATTCGAACTGTTCTGATTAATCAAGAGGGAAAGACGCGGCTCGACCAGAACGAATGACTCCGGATAGAGACTTTACAGTCTGATCATCGATCAGCGACGAATTTCCCTGGTGCTATTCTCAATGCCTATTAGGGCAGTCTTCCCCAACTGAAGAAGTAGAACGAACGGGTAACGATTCCCGTGCGAAAGCACTCGATAATTCAGTGTTCTCCTGTCGCGCTCACTGAATAGTGGCTGTGGGTAAAAATCAACCTTCGGAGATCACGACCCAAGGTAGATGATAGGCGACCGAAAGGCGATCGGATCATTAAACGTTGGAGCATGATCCGGACGAACGTTGGCGCTCAATCTCGAAATCACCCAATCGCTTCGATCGTATCGTCGTTCTCTACGCCGATACTGGCGGGAGGTAGGCTTTAGACGAGGCAAAAGCTTTATAGCCAATCCCCGAGCCCTTCGCCCGTTGACCTAACATCTACTCCGGTTGGCCGGCTTCATTCGCTCGATCCTCAACGTGACCCATCGTGGCGCCCACGAGAATAGGTGACGACTAAAAAATGTCCTCGTAAAGATCAGTCGAGTTCGAGGGATGACCGAGGGCGCAAAGGTTTCAAAGTCAGCTACTATTATACATATACTCGTACCACCGTACTACTCGGCTCAAATAAATTCAGCGTGAACCAGATGCGATGCGGTGGTAAAAAAGTAAAAGAAGGTAGATTCTTCAAATCAGCGCATCACGAAAAGTAGTATCTGGTCTTACGTTTTTCTTCCTAGGTTTTTATTTCGCTATGTCATCATAACGAGACGAGGATACTAAAGTGAAAACGTGCGATGAAATGTCGGGGTTTCGTGTCTTCGGATCTGTAGAATATTTCACCCACATACCCATCAAGAAGGTTCGTTTCCAGAAAATTTGTCGATGGCTCTGAATTCTGGGGGCAATGATAATTTTTATGTAATAAATTGAATATCTAAGTAGAAACAATCTTTGCGGCGCCGTCAAACAGGAGAGATAAAAAATCTTAATGTCGAAATGATTGAAAAATTATTATTAGATCAGGGAGTAGACGTGTTGCGGAGTAGTGTGGGAGTAGAAGAGTGGCCACGACAAATCCGTTTGGACATAGGAGAGATCTGCGTCGGCGTTGTCGTGTGCTCGGTAACACGGGCGAGTTGCCACTGAGAACCGAGAATCGCTTTCTCGTATATACACGATGGAAGAAAAATGTGTTCCCGAAGTGAGTTAACCTCCCATCGATAGGGTGGCGAACCATTCTAACCCGAGGTGAGTCAATGCACCGCTCTTCAATTCGTTTTCTCCATTCCCCGCCAACCGTAGTGAAATAGGACATGAGTTACACACTTTTGTATAATGAAAAAAACAGCGATTCAATTAAAAACAAATGAAATTCTTTTATTTTTATTATTCAAAAGAAATTATCGAATTGATTGAAAAAAAATATTTGCAACTAAAGTAAAAATTGTCATATGTCAGTGACAAAAAAACTTTTCCTAATGATGCAAAGTTTTAACAACATGTTTACGATGGATAAATCAACTACAAAAGCATGAAACAAAAGTACAGTGTCAAAGTTCCTGAATTTTTAATAAAAAGTTCGCAAAATGTTTTTTGGGAATTTTTTTTAAATTCTTTCAATGTTAGATAGGAAGACAAGATAGAATTCAATCGATTATAAAACCAAAGGTCGCTTTGGTTTTTATTGAAAAGATGGAATAAGATTTGTTACATCGCTAACATTCTTGTAACAAGGCTGACCGCATTACCTAAGTGACATGATGTGTGCGAAGAATGATAACATGGGACTTGGTTAGATTTTGCGACGACGTTGAACATAGATCATCTTACACGTGAAAGGTAGAATAGAATTAGGGTTCACCATTGTAAGTAGTTGAAGGACAACTGAATGGGAGCCACTCCAGTCCTCGAGTACAAAACGCGTATTTATGCTTCTATATGTTGGTATAGGTGAATACCATCGGACCTGTCCATTAAGCGCCTCGCAAGGCGAATGATAGAACCGTAGGTAAGCAACCCCAATCCGATTCCCTTGTGTCGCAACCATCCCTCGGTAAATCACCAAGGATCTTGATGAGCCACTCAAAAGGGCATAATATCATTTGGGTGCGAGGAGCGTTCGCGACTGAGTACTGCTTTCCGCTAGGATTTTCCGAAGTACCCTTCTGAACTGGATTGCGAAATGGTTTCACCCTTCTTCTTCGTGTTATTCCATTCTCCCAGGTTTCTACCTTATGCCTAAAGCATTCTGTGTATGGTATTATTAGGGCTTGAGATGTTAGAGCCATTGCAAATTTCTTAATCGAATAAGATTCCCGGGACCCTTCGACGTTCATTATTATCATTCGTCCAACTGATAATCGTATTTTGTGATAACATAATTTATGCGATTCAATAAAAGATGAATGCTTAACTATTTTTTATTGAATCTAGCATTTGTTACCAAAATGTACAATAATTGTTGGCACAATAAAGTTATTATGGTTAACATTTTATATAGATATAGCGTCTATGTCCCGTGTTTATTTTTTACGAAACACAACTTAAGGTGCGAAATGCGTGATCGCGATTCTAATCGAGTGAATGAGAGGCCTAATTCAAATTCTGCATTAACGAATCATTATAAATATCGGATTTAATTGCTTCAATTGAATTGATTATAATTTTGATTATGCGGAGGATGCTGTTACGTTGACAAAAAAAATGGTGATATACCTGTGACTGAACACGCATGAAATATTCTTCAAAGTATATGCACGTTGCAATATGTATCAACATTTATTAGAGTTTGAGTGAATCGAGTTAAACGTACTTCACCAATTCAATATTCCGTGAATTTTCAAATGTCTATTGAATAATTTTTATGACAGCTTTCCAGGATTTTCACATACCTTTCGTATACATAATATATAAACGCGTGGTTCCCGACACTGGTGGTTGAGCGGTCGGTGTGCGGATTCAGCGGTCCCCCAGGTTAAGCATTCTTCTATACTGCTAATTCTGGACTCCATTCTGGACTCCACCGATGCACCATCATATCGCTTATTTACGTGCATTCGATATACATTTCCTATTCCTTCGTATATGCATAATATACAATCAAATAAATAATTTGGAAATTAATTATCGATTTTAGAAAGTAATTTCACAACGGAATGTCATTTTGTAACGCTCTCTGTAACCTGTTGCTTGAGGGTTACGAACCTAAAAGTTTACATGACATACCTGACTGGATAACGACCAGATCGACTACACGGATTTCTTTAACTTTAAATTCCATAATAGATACATCGAGGATAACAGTCAGAGATAACAGGCGGATACACGAGTAAATGTAAAAAGACATTTGATTTAGATAATGCTTGGTACTCGAAAGTTGGTGAAATCGCTGATTTCGAATTAGAGCTCAGAAATCAGAAATAAAAAATGATGGACCAAATATAGCGGAATAAAATGCAAAAAGTGATTTAATTTGGATGAAACTATGTGCTCAGCGATTATTGAGGTCGTTAGTTACAAATACGAATTAAAAATTCAGAAATAAAAAGTGGCAGATGCAATAAAGCAGATCAAATTGCAAGAAGTAACTTGATTCAAATTAAATTCGTCACTTTTGGACCTTTCGATGTGGTTGAATACAAACCAGAACTCAAAATGGTGAATTTAATATGGCGAACAATAATGCTAGATGACTAGACATGGATGAAACACAGTGCGCCGGGTTGTTTGATGTCGTTGATTATGGATCAGAACCCAAAATTCCTGAAATCAAAATGAACAAATCAATATGATGGATCAAAATTCGAAAAGCTACTTGATTTGTATTAAACTCAGTACTCGAGGTTGTTACGAATATGTCAGTAAAACACATTGACACGTGAATAATTAAAGTATGTGCAAACGATGTCTTCTAGATATTCGTACAACGTATGAACACATGCATGTGTGAAGATTACGTATCCATAAAACATATGAAATATATATCCTGTCATACAGGACAGACATTATGGACCTCAAATGATTATTATGCTGAGAATATCTCATGCTATACAGGTTATAAAGTACAATTTTCTCGATTCTAAATGAACGTATAAAACATCTTTTGAGTTAAAGAAAAAATGATAATAATGCATTTTCAATTTGATGGTCGAGTTTGACCTCTTTTTACAGACCTTGCGAAAATACGAGTTTCCGTTGTAGCATAACAGTACGTACATGAAATTGCAAGAGGACAAAGGCAGTTCGCGGGTGTTCACCGCACGGGCGAATGGAGCGCACAACCCCGTAATTGCTGAGTACGGCAGGACGCTGCTGTTTATGCACTCGGGATATTTTATAGGACAGAATGCCTCACCACCACTTGTCACAATATTAGATTTCCAAGTATGCGCATAGTACGCCGTCTGGCTAGCAGTGAGCTTGAAAATATATATAGAACGTACTGTCCGAAAGAGCTTCTACTTATCGTAAATTCGTGTGTGTATATGCGCTTGTAGTTAGACATTACGATTTGCGGGTACACGCGGTGCGCCGCGAATTTACTGGGTGAGAAATAATACTCGGCAATGTTATCTCTGTAGTTTTGTGTGTTTATGGGAACAGAGATAACATATGAGATTCCTCAGTTTGAATTAACATTAAAGGGTACACGATATAGAAGCAACTTTGTCACTCGTCAGTGAACTTGCAATTAAATGCTTGTCGGAGAGTGTCATTGAATTGTGAGCGAGGGTGCGATAACGCGGATTAAGTCCGGAGCAATCGTAGGGATGAGCTACCTCATCGCGTCGAGATAGAATTCCATTGTCCTTTAAAGTAGCTGTCATACCGAATCGCACTCAGGAACGGGGACCATCCTTCGTTACGTTTTTCTCTCTCTCTCTCTCTCTCTCTCTCTCTCTCTCTCTCTCTCTCTCTCTCTCTCTCGCATATCCCTTTGACCAATCACCTTACAAGTCCGAGATACCCGTGCATGAATTTCTATAAAAGATTGGTGGATCATCGGTATTCGGTGACGAGAGTTAACCGAAGCTACCGATGAGGATGGAGTCGCTCGGATCTGCCTGTTAATAAAGAAAAAGCTCAGGTGCTACTTGTGCATCCAGGAGACAGAACTTTGATGGTTCATAACAAAACATTCATGGTTGATGCCAGAAGCAACTGAGTATCGAAAGAATGTTCGAACGACCGAGAGACAGCCACATATCCGAGTTACAACAATGCGAGCTTTCTCGTAATTCTCGTTATGGCTTCTCATCCGAAACGCGTCAAGAATCGAACTTAAATTTTTCCCGAAATACTAATTACTCGAACAATAATTATTCATTGGCATGCCGATGCCAATCTTAATGATGATTTTTGTATTATAATTATACAAAATTCAATATATTTATACAGTTTTTGTGTTATTGTTTTGCAAAAGGTTACATGAAACATCCTCCTCGCCTAAGATTCCGACCCTATTTGCTTTTGACCAGGACAGTTTAAAATAATGAGAATTCGGTGAAAAATTCTTTCCGAATGTATGTATACTCATTGACAAACATCACCGTTTTTTCTGTCAATTATTTACAAGATTTTTATGGCTCTGTGCAGTTTCGACCACAAGCTAAATACCGTCGATGCAAATATCGAATTTTTAGTCAATGCAATTATTTTTATATTTCCGATAACGTTTTTCATTGTTACCGCAGCTTATTGGACTATAGTTATTGTAACAATGGAAATACTATATATAAATATGAATATAAAAATAATTGTATGGATTAATAATTAATAATTGACACGTGATAGATGTCACGCTGTCAGAATTACCACGACTTCTCTGAGTACACTCAACTGATCAATCGAATATCGATCTACCGGCAAAGTTTCAATAAATTCCATTGAGACTGAATACGTCTCGACGAATCGAATAAATACTCAATATTTTTTCGGTTTTGAAGGTGTTTAACTTTATCTTGTGAGATCGTGATGGATTAGCTAGTTTTTTTCGATTACTAATTGTCATGTGTTCCATTACTTCCATTTACGGTATAAGCTCTGTCTGTTTGCCACGGATCAGAAGCAGAAGTTGCTGCAAGAAGTAAGTTACCAATACGAATAAAATGATTGTTTTGTGATCTAGAGCACCAACTCGTTTGAGCGACGTTATTCGACGGCGAGCTCCTCTGGTGATTTGAAAGTTACTGGTAACGTACTGTCGTTGTCACTACCACGGCGTCTCACTCACTCTTGTACTTACCTCCCACACATAACCCTCCCGTCGTCTACTCCTGCTTGCTCGTTCACCCGTTCGTTACAATTTTCAATGGATGCAAGTTATTCCGAAGTTCAATTGGAACCGTTTCCCCGAAGTTGCAACCATTGGAAACCACTCGCAAACTATTATTGGTCTTGGTTGCATAGTATAATTACTGCACTTGCCTTGGCTTCGTGGCTGATGCTGCACACAGGATCATCTAACCACGGTTTCCATACACATTTGCACACGATGCACATTTTCAAGAAATCCTTTATACGTTCTCGGCGACAAACCTCTACCAGCCAGAAACCGATCATGACGTACCATTAAAGCCAAAGTTAAATCGATCAGAGACAATTGAACGCATCAATCAATAAAACGAATGTCCGAGAGATACATTATTTCTGACGCACACTGCTAGAAATAAATGGAAAACATAATTGTTAAAAAATATGCTCAATTGTTTGTCATAAAAATTATTTTTATGTTAATTTTAGAGCAGAAAAATATCATAATTTTTGGTTTTCCGACAAACTACTTTATACACGATAATATGTTACACGAAAACAACAAATCGTTTTTATTATTTAAAATCACACATGGACTCTCACACATACACTTAGAATTCTACAGCTATTGTAATTGTTACGGATTGCCTTGCCTGATGAATTTCTTATCTGTAATATATCGAGGAAGGATGAGTTTTCACTCATGACAAGTGCGAAATAACCAGACGAAAAATGTAGACAGAGAAAGTAGTCTTTATTTTCACCTTTTCTCGCTCAACTACAAGAAATATATAAAAACAAATGAGAAACGAATTTAAAGCAAGTTGAATGAGCCGCACGTGCAATTATATTAATTGTATGCCAAAAATATGAGTCAAGGCGTGAAGCAGCCCGCGCTGCAAAACACGCCATGAGGTGAGACTTTTGAGGATGCACAAATTGAGATTTCTTCACCTCACCGAGATTAAATTTGTATAAATTATCACGATGCACGCTTATCGAGTATTTTGAGTCCTGTTGAGCACGTTTGAATTGAGTAGATCCGCAGAAAAGCAGTGAAAAGTTCCGAGCTGAGAGCAGTTGAAGTCCCTGTCTTGGCAGTTTTCACGAGAGTAGTGGAAAATCCCAAGATGGCGGAGCTCTATGAAAGCGTCGTTGGGAGACGCCGCAGTCAAGCGAGAGGCAGATGATAGTCTCTCGCTTGAGTAGCGTGTCTAGGAAATGTTGCCTTGGTTGTACGCACGGCATCCGAGCGCAGCACAACACCAGTAGCAACGAGGTGCCGCACGGCGATAATCGTGGCCATGCGTCAGCTGATTTCTCAACAGTAATGTTTTGTGCTTTTCGTTGACCACTTAAAAAAAATTATCTTACAAGATCTTTTTTTTCTAAAAGAACATTTTTTATTAAGCACGTAGTTAAAGATTTATTGTTGTACGTAATATAGTGATTAATAATCATTGTACGTATAACTTAAGCTATACGTTCGTGAAAATGCTCCATCAAATCCAACCGGAGTCCTTGTCAAGCCGCCAATCACCTTTTCGAATTGCCCATCAAGCATCTTTTCCATTGTTTCAGGTAAAATTGATCATCAAGCCTTTCAACTTTTTGACGTCACACTGTCCGTCGCCCTCCACCGTCACAGTTATTTTTTATATGAAAGAAAAATCAACTAGATTCATCGCGGGAACGTCGCGACAATAAACAGGCTGTTTCGTTGATGAAAAAGAATGAAGTGAATTTGATGTGGGCACTCTTTGCTTACCTAGCACCGTATCTTTTAACAACAAAATGACAAACATTCACAACGTTCGGGCGATTATTTCTAATGTTGTCCATTAGTGTCTGCGATTTACTCTGCCACAAAGTTGCACTATATGTACTGGAGTAAATAGACCCTTAAGGATCCTCCAAAAAATCCATTAGATACACGTCATGATACAAAACATGGATAACTGATTTCTTGTTCGATCAAAGACAAGATTTTCAATTATGGCACGTAAAATATTTATTAATGCACCGAATTTAAATGGTGAAAACTCTCGTCAACTTTGGTTAAACAGATAAAAACTTCTAACTTGTCACTGGTTGTGACAATTACTAGATATAGTCTTACTTGTGGTTAACTCTTTATAAGTCACACTACTCGAAATTGTTCTGGAAAAGGACTTCGATGCGCAGAGTAGGGGTAATTTTCTTGTGGTAAAGCCAAGGAGGGGAGATATTCATGTCACTTATAAAGGGTTAAACCTATACCTAAACGCTTGATAATGAACTGAAGAGATGCTTGTTCGTAGGTTGATTGAATACTAATTGTAGGAATTGACAAAATACAAAAAGAACGCATACAAAAGTTGGATAAGTGAGGATTATGGTGGTAGTACGGCAACCCAAATGTGCGGAGTACTTGCAACTCGCGCGGCCAGTGAACTGTAGAAAAATTGAAATAAGGCGAGATGCGCCAATTGATGCGAATATACAGAAATGAGATATTTACCTTCGCCGCAACTGAGTACCCAGTGGTTGGACCACCTTTTGGTTGTGAGGATGTTAATATGAGAAATATGGGGAAGAGGTATATATAGGACTGAGCAGTGGCGACTTATTCGCAAGAGGATACAAGTCGAAAGATTATATTATTTATACTTAATTATATTACCGTCGAGTGCATTCGAGTCGCCATCGTCGGATTGAAATTAGTCGGTGTGAGAAGAAGAAGTTCAGAGAGTGAAATTTGAGAATTTTGGGAGAACATTGGATTAGAATAATAATTACAGACGATAATAATTAGTCGTGAAAGGCAAAATAGCCAGGACATGACAATGCGAAGGAATTTCCTTGCGTCATGAGGATTTTACATCAAAGAAATGTTTTTTCACCTAAGGTTTGTCAATAATATTCGGCAGAGTTACAACGATCTAACTTGCGTAGCTTTTAGCGCTGTTGAATTCATAATTGGTAATCTAACGTCTGAAACTTTGCGCAAACAGACTGAACACTGCATATTGCACTGTACTGCCAAACAATTTGTATACGGGATAGTTTGCGAACCTGGGTAAATCCGGTTGAGCGTTGACCCCTGCGAAGTTGTTGCGAGTTTATCGGGTGTGTTAATGCTAATGGCGACAATGAAGTTTCTGTCTCTGCAGTCACGTAATAATACGAATACTACACAAGATAAAAGCTTTGTCTAAACCCTCGTGTCTTAGCCAATTTTCTGGCTATCATCGACTAAATCTTACCAGCAAAAGCACGCAATTGCGATTACCGTAAACGACGGTGAAAATTTTAGCGATACGAATGAGATAAGACGGAAATGATGTGCTCAACTGGCGAGGATCAAGGGTGCTCAAATTAGAGGACGAGGGTATGTCTCTCTCTCTCTCTCTCTCTCTCTCTCTCTCTCTCTCTCTCTCTCTCTCTCTTATTGTTTCTTAGAGGTTGTGCGCGTCGCTGGCGTAGAAGTAACTCCAACGAGACGAGAACGATCGCGGGATAAACGCTACGTTGAAATCGACCCTCTTCGTGGCGCGTGGTGGGAAAACGACTGTATCTCAGGCGAGAATTTCGTATTCCACGTGGCTCCGCTTTTCCGACTACGCGGAGTTAAACCAAGTACAGTTTGCCTTCCCCGATCGTCATAATGCCTAGGTGTATCCAGCTCGTGGATTGGGATACGTGCCACATCCTCATCTTATTTGGGTCACGAGCCCGAGCTAACTCCCCGGACCTTCGGATAAAATTAGGTATCCACCGATGCCGCCACAGCCACCCCCAATGGACTTCGGATCCATCGCAAAAGCTCGGCCTCCGAGAATCGTCCGACCGGCTCTAATTAAGGACTACCGGCATCGAACGGAACCTCGACACACCGCTGGAATGAAAATATTCTCTCACTCGTCCTCCAGCGAGTTTAATTTCTACTACTACGGCTACTTCGGGGTTTCTAGTTCGTAGGGCGTCCAGAAGTGTAAACGGGATCGACGGCATCAGATTATTTATTCTTCCCCGATGGCATTAATCAGATGGATGATAATAGCATTAGACAAATATACCTAATAGAGCAATTCCGAGCGAGATGGTCCATATTATAATTTGTTTCAATGTCTCTGAGTAATGATGGCGTCTTTTGGAATTTATTTTTTTCCCACTCCCTTTCCCTTACCCTGTGCATCATGGCCAGTAGAAATACTCAAAAGTATAAAAGCTATGAAACTATGAAACTATCAAGACTAGTCTTGACGGTAGTCAGCCTTGTACCAAGACTCATGACTGATATATATAAAGATATGAGGTGTTTTATTTCATGTCAGTATTTTTTTTAAATTTTCAATAGATTTTCAATGAAATTTTTAGTTACCAGAGCAAGAATAGACACTTCGGCTCCACGTTTTTTTAAAATTATTGCTACAGCAATCGTCTTGATGTATAAGCATCAAATTGCATTAACAAGAACATTCTGCGAGTTTCATGAAACGATATAGAAGCATATTCAACGAAAAAGGCAAGAGTTGAAATGAAATATCGCAATCATTAGATTGCCGGCACGTGAGGGACACGGCTGAGCGCGTAAACAAGGTAAGTGAAAGTTGGTTGTTGCTGCGGTACGGACGAGGAGGAAATCGACAGTACTGAATCCAATTTCATTTGGCCGGTACACCGCAAGGGTTGACTATGCTCTATCCGGGAGAGCCGCACCAGTAGAGCCACTCGCGGTACATGCAATGTTCCCGACTTTTCTCTCTCTCTCTCTCTCTCTCTCTCTCTCTCGATGCCATTGAGGTTCGACACAGCACATCGCTCGAACTGCAAACCGTCTCCTCCACCTCACTTGCGCACGATGAATGATAAAAATAAAGCACATTTAATTAAATCGGAAAAGTAATAAAACGAAACGGTGTTTGATACTCCTCGCCATAGTCGAAGCACTCTTTTCCGCCCCTATAGTGGGTATATATATGCATCTACATATATAGCCGTATGTTGGTCGCTAATGCCCCGGAGAGTTGATTCCACATTGTTTGTAGTAAAATTATTCTCGTATTCAACGATTCCAACGACCCAGCAGCCAGTCCCAATCCCGCGACATCACCGTTACCAGCACCATCACCATATCCCATACCCAGCGATAATATCTCTCTCGCTCCGTTTTCCGGAATTACTCTCGTTGTTGTAATCACCGTAATCGATCGTTGATTCGAAAGCCACATCGAGGCTGCAACATGCGGGTCGTGCGCCAGTTCCCTCTCCCTCGTCGACGAATCGCGTTCGTAAATCTTCTTTACAGCACAGCTACGCATTCGTTCGTTCTTCCCCCCCGCACTCGCGTGTCACTGCTAGCTGGATAAACAGAATCGAAACGAGCTACAAACCCTTTCCCGCTCGTCTGTTTCTTCACGAGATTTTCGGCGTTTAACTCAAATGCATTTTTCTCCGAAATCCACATCTGGTTAACTATCTTAGCGTCGTGTGGTTAAACTCTACAGATTTTCTTGTTGTACGTTGAAACCAAAAACTTGACTCAATTCATCCAACGGTATGTACGAAATTGTCCACCGAAATTGTGAGAACTTCTGCCCGCTCAGATAAAACGAAACCTCATTGGAGCTGCAACGACCGGTTTAGCTTCCGCCCTACTGTTTAATAAATTGTATATGGAGCCTAAGCATAAACGAATGTTACTGCGGGACTACTACCCATAGGTGTCCTCGTTCTCAATATAAAAATAATACATTTGTGAAAATAATATTATATTAATGGTCCACGAATTTCAATACTTTGCAGTAACTTTCATCCGGAGGTTAGCGTGAACGCCATGAGTAAATACCTTCAATCGACCGGTGGTAAAAGCGTGTAATTTAATTCCATTGCATATATCGCTCAGATGATATAATTTTGTGTAATAAAATATAATTGAATCGTATAATTAAAATTACATAATATTCTTTCTGCCGTTATCTTTGCTTTGTTATGAAGAGAGCGTTACTTCCACATGGATGTCACATGGATCTCGTGATGACTATAATTCGTTGACACTTGCAACACTTTTTTGATGTCAAAATAACCACTTTGTAATGTTGAATATTGGCGTGAAACAAATGACGCAATTTTACCGACGGGCTGGGAGTTTGAGTGTGAAAACATGTTCCTGCCTCGAAGGGTATCTTAGTATTTGATCATATAAAAGGCGTCCATTATGGATACCACATAGAAAAAAATCGTGAGTCGGCAGAATCAACGTGGGGGCTAAAAACTAATAATAATTGGGCCAACGAATAAATTGGCTTACCCAAAAAAACAATATGTTGACCCAGTTATTGTTTTTTTAATGTCGACAAAGTTGATTCTGGAAACTCATCATTATTCTCCGTGTACTACGAGAGCATTCCTTCCGAAAAGATACCCCTCCCATTTTTAGAACCCTGCATTTCTTAATTAGCGATGCCGAGAGGCATATGCGTTGGAAGCAAGGCGCGAGGAACCGCAAGAACTTAGGATTCTTCATCTTACCGCATCTTTGCTTTTTCTTGTTTCGAGAACCCAACAATATATTTTTCGGAACGTTCGCGTACGTACGATTTCACGACTCTTAGCGATGCTCGTGACGGACGCTGTAGAAACGATACGAAATTTATTTATTAAGCGAAAGCTATGTAGATGGCTCGCCTGCTTCAGGAAATTAATCAAATTAATTATTAAATCAAAGAAAAAAAGGAAAAAAAACGGATGAATAAGAGTAGTTCGAAACCATCGAGCAATCGGAGCGAACTTTGCAAAAAAAGTTTGCATCGCCTTGAAATCGAGGTCTTCGCGCAAGCGTGGAAAGACGACTATAAACTCGTTGTAAGAGAGAGAGAGAGAGAGAGAGAGAGAGAGAAAGAGAGAGAGTTGTAAAATTATTACGGCGGAGCTTGTTATATTTTGTGTGTCTGCACATATGGTAACGAACATAGCGAGTATTATGCTGCTTCGAAGGTAGTAATGAAAGGTGAGGATTCTTCCATGGCTATTAACTCTATGGTCTTCTTGATACTATGTCTGCTTCTGCCACAGTAGTGCTCTGACGGATTACTCGCGGTAAAGATACTCGAGCGCTTTTCTTCGCAACTTCATTCCGTGGCTCCGTGATGATTGTGTACACGCGTGCGCGTATTGGTCAATGTAAGACCGTCATAACGTAGTAAGTTGGTGGTGGTGGTGGTGGTGGTGGTGGTAGTGGTGGCGGTGGTGGAGGTGCGGTAACGGATTCCTCGCGCCAAACCAAACTTAATTTTCATGGCGAACAAGTTTTAATCAAGTTTGAGAAATTAGAGAAAAGCTTCGACTAGCGCGGTAGCGCGCTGCTATATTCTCCCTTCCCTCGTACGGTCCTTCGCTCTTTCCAAACCTCATACGCTCGCTCGCCTGTTCACTCTCGTCTCTCGCCGTACCCTTCCTTCCTTACATTCTCGTTTCATCATCACCCTTGGCTTCGAAGGTTCGAAAACGCTGGATCCCTCTCTCTGTACTCGCCAGCTCGCAACCCATACCCACGCGCCTACTTCCATTGTTTTAGCTCTTCCTCATAGCTCTTTTTCGATCGAGAAATACGACGCTCGAGTGAAACTCGATAAGTGAGAAATGGACAAGTTGGCACATCAGCTAACTTCGTACGTCCGGCGCCCTCTGTAATATTGAGAAAACGTGCAAAGCCACGACTCCTCCAAACGTACATAGTATTGTATATACGTATATTCCATTATTGTACTCACACCCAATTCCTTTAGACGACTTTATTCTTCCCGTATCTACTCTTACACGCTATCGATAACCTTCTTCTCTATTTTTACTCCAACTTCGTATTCACTCATCTTGGTTCGATTACGAAGATAGGCGAAATAAAAAGCACAAGCAACCAGAGATATTTTTGACGCCAACTTCTATATCGACAAGTATTTTAAGACCAAGAGGAGTGTTCCGATTTGATCGTAACTAGTCTCATTCGAGAGCCGTTAAATAACTGGCAAGTTATTTTTTTTTTTGTACTTCCCATTAACATTATTTAGATTGTGATCATCCTAGCTGAATCGTCACTCCGAAAGTCCACACGTTTCTACCCTTAGTGGAGCGAAAAAAATATTTTTGCAGCACTCAATTAGCCTTTAATCCGCCGTTAAATATGGAGTAGGTTTTATCCCGAAATTTGAATGTAGTCATTCTAGCTTCTTTGACATGTAAAATATGTACATATCAACGGTATTTTTGACATTATTTTATCGTTTTTTTTTCTTTTTTACGTAATTGGTTCGCTCAAAATTTCGTGTCGCAGAATTGGGAGCGGAAAATTATTCGTCAATCGTATATCTGTGCAATTACCGAAAACAATTTAATTTGGTAAATTGACCATGAACATTTTGGTAAATTCAACGCATAGTCGGTGTTTTTAACATAATTATCGCTCATATTTCTATCCTCTAGTAAAGTTTTTATAAAAATAATACTTGACACGCTGCCGTGTTTGTTATTGTTTCATGTAATTATGTTTCAGCTGCGATCCTTAGTTTAATAAAGAAAACAGATAATAAAATGTAAACTCATTTGTGTTTTCATTTATTAGACAAAGATATTAAAAACTGGATACATCTATGTATAATTGCAGCACTTTGATATTTCATTTAGTTTCAAATATTAATTTAAGTAGTTTATTAAATAGTACTGGAATTACCTCCATTGGACATGGTTTACGTCTGTTTGGTAATCTGATAACGAGGTTAAAAAATATTTGAGTTCCGTATCTTTGTCACTACGACTCTGAGATCTTCCCTTGCAAGCAAGCTTTAGCGCCGACATAGTTCAACTCCAAATTATGAATTACTCTCTCGTGGTGTTTGTCCAAGCGATCAAACATCGTTTTTTCAACGTCTATTTTGCTGTATAACTTGATAACATTCGTTGTACACTCCGGAATGTATCTAGTAGATACCAGGATTGCTTTCAGTTTGATCTGTTGAAGGAAAACACGATTTTATTCACTTTATCTTGTGGATCATTATTCTTATAAATCCTGTGCATCGCTGTTATCACAATCATCGAGATATAATCTGTAAAATTCCTTTCAAGTGACATCCGGAGTCAGTAGTTATAGAAAATAATGAAAATCGACCCACTTTTTCGGCGCAGAAGATATTTGTGAACATGGCTTTCTCTTAGAAGGTAATAGCGCATTCTTCAAGTTCTCGCATAACCTGGATGAGATTACGGATCACGGAAGAAATATCGATGCTTCCGATCTTCTCAAGTATAAATGTTGTATTAGAAGCGACGTATGAGCTCATGTTTAAGTAGGATAAATCGTGAATGAACATTATGAAACATTCCGAGATATTGGCATTATGAGCTATGCCACGCTTAACGATCTCATCGGAGTTCTGTAAAGTCGATGATTTACGTAAACCCGTCATAAATACATCGATCAAATCCGACAATCCAATCGGGGTGTGATAAATAATTCAATTATTCATTAATTCAATCAGGAATATTTAGGAAAAATTATGTTATGTTCGTGCTTGCTTCCACCTTGGTATTTATTTCTCGTTTCGAAGCAGAAAACGATATTTCACCATATTTTATCGTGAATTCTTGGTGTCTCGGAAATCGTAGTACTTCTTCTAGAATAACAATAAAACGGTAGAAATTTTCCCAAAATAGTAGTTGATGCTACAAACGCGCAAAGTGGCGCATTTTTTTTTATCGTGAACTTGCAGCATGAGCTTAACATTTAAGTCAATATGACATAAACCTTAAATCGAATATTGTAAAGTCACGATCGTGAGATTGGCCACTTCATGCACCCGTGGCGTACAATATTTTATGCAAAGTTTGTTTGAAAAGTTCAATTCAAGAGAAATGTAAAATCGTAAATTTATTGCAACGTCATTAGCAGTTTCAAGAATTGTTGGCGGTATTACTGATCGTGTTAGGTTATCCATTATCCATTTGTGACGCGTGGTGAACTGCTAATTTTGATGCATATGCATTTAAGATACTAACAACAATGTATGTACCGAATTGCAATACCTTAAAAAAATGCCTGAGGATAATATTGGACGAAACGTCTTTCACACAGCCGATCCGCCTAAAACAATTAGTTATAAATCATTTAACGATCTCATCCCCTTTTTATTTTGATTCCTATGCATTCAGGTTACTTATATCTATGTATGTATGTGCGATATTTCAATGATGTAGAAAAATACGTCGACGTCCGCTTAATAGATGCGTCAGTCGACACATTTGTGCATAAAAAATAAAATATTGACAATCGTTTCCGCGAAATTTTTTATAAACGGATACCGTATCCTATGAATTGTATTACTAAAAAATTTAGCTGATGTACATCGGCGTTAAATTCGCTAAAGACACAAGAAGCCCAATGCTATGAGGAGGACGCTCCACGTTGCTCGGTAGTCACACGATATATATAAATATAAATGTATATTACGTATGTGTATTACTAATACGGTGTATTAGATTCTATGCAAACTGACAAGACCGAACTAAATGCAGAGAGGTGTTTTCATTTTGGTTCTGCGTAACTCCAATGGGAATATCCGTCAGGATTGGACTCTGACGCGATCGTACTGGCAATTTTACGCTTCGAGAATCTCGAAAAGCGGCTGCTGGGCGTCGACCAAAGCCAGGATGTCGGAGATACGGTTAACACGCCTCGAGAAGTGTCGTAAATTCCTGCTTTTGAAGTCACCCTTGTCCATTCGAAAGTGTCATCTCGTTCGCACGGTGTGTATCCACGACTACTGGCACTTTCTACTTGCTCTGTACTCCCAGCTATTCTCACAGTCTCTCTTTGAAATTGCATATTTCGTGGACTAACCATTCTGCGTGGATGCGTTTGAATCTAATCATTTGTTTGATGTGTTTTAAACGTTTTACGGTGAGTGAATAATGGAAAATGGAATGGAAAGCACTAGATTAAGGCATTCGCACATGGCGTTGCTTGTTAACTTTTGTATTTCATGGTTTTTTATTGTAAACTCTGTGTCATTTTTAAATTTTAAAACGTATGCACCTCTTTGACTATTTCTTTAATTAAGTCGATGAACAATCAATTTCAATGTATATTAATACCTGAATAACATTTTTATTCCGTCTAAAACTTGTAATTACATGAGACTATAAAAAACATTAATTTACATTGATTATTCTACGTTGCGTGGAAATAAGTAAATCGTACATACGTGAGTACGATTCGGAGTAAAAAGTACCCAGTCATATTATTATTATTTAATGTGAGACTGCACGAAAAAAAAGTTGTTGCAATAAACATTTCCAGCATATTATCGCGATTTTGTTACAGAACACCAAATCGAAATAGTATTCCCAACTATTTTTTATTGGTTAGCGAAAAATAGTACCGAAGACCACCGACTTGATTTCCATAACCAATCACAGTGTCTGTCGCTATCACGAGCCGTTAGGTAGTGCAACTAGCGTCGATGGTAGTTGCGACAATCATTTGGATAGTATCGGCGATCTATGAATCGATTCCCATTATCAATCGCTTTCCTTCTATAACCAACCGGTTGATACGTGCTACTAGTAAACTTTTGCATAAAAACAAACGATGCCATTGTTTTAGGTGACAGGTGGTTGTCGATGGACGAAGGCTTACAAAAAATAAAAGTGAAGTGCATTGAATAAATTTTAGATATGCAGTGAAGTATAGTGAATAGATGACATTCGTCTATCAAAGAATTGTGCAAAGTACGTGCCGGCCATCGCCATTGTAAATAAACAAAAATATCCGTATTAACCCGATTTTTTCTCCGTTTTACGCCCAGCCAATGGATTACACCAAACACCCGATAAGCTGAGAATACCATCCCGATTGGTTACCGTTACTACCGATATTTTACCAACGACATTGTAGTTTCTTGAACCAACCGAGTAGTTGACGCTATGCTAACTGCTCCGGTTGGTTGTCCGAACCAATGTGTCAGCTTCTCCAACAACTTTTTTCTTTCCGTGTACGTTTTGTATATTTTGTCTGTGATCAGAAAGTTGTAAAAAAAAGATTGTAAAGCTTAGCGGGTAGTTAAATTTTCTTATTATTCATTATCCGTTGGTTTAAAATAAAATCCAAACTACAATTTTGCACATTGCTTTATCATTATTTTCTATTTTTTCACAAAACCATTTATATCAAGCATGAGAGTTCCTCATAGATTTTGGAAATCAGTTTTGACTTCTTTATAGAGTAAGAAGCTGTGAGACGAATGGAAAATAATAAGAAAGTAATGTACAAGGTTTTACTTAATATTATTATTTTTAAATGGTAGAAACTGATGTTTGAAAAAATGTAAAAGAGTTCAAAAATTAAAAAATTCATACTGAGTTTAATTGCTCAAATCATTCACGTGTTACAGAGTTTTTATATTGGAAGCTTTGGGAAACGTAAATATAAAAACTCAATTTTGTATAAAATTCTACAATCTGTATCGATTTTCACCGAACTGCGACTGAATTCGATAACAAACATCCTAGAACATTAGTAAAATAATAAAAAAATTATTTAGCCCGATTGATAAAAAAATACGACTATGATAATCTTCACCGGGACCTTTCAATGATTAAAATTATTTATAAATCCGACTCAGAGTGCATCAATCTTTACAAAAATCATACCAAATAGAAAGGACTGCTTTACTTATGTCACAAATTACATCTTGACAACTCAAATTATACCTGGGATACGAAGGTTTGAATTTTTCGAAACCTTAACACACACATCCACGAGGGATTTTTTAAAACTATTTTTCTCCATGTTTCAGACTATTCCTCTTGTACTCTCATAAAATTCGACAAAAAAAAAAGTATTTCGTGATACAAGTGCGACGAAGCGAACTTTCGACGAAGGTTGCGAAGTTGGCCGCACTAGTCGGCTGCGCGTTCCACAGCCGCACGGGCCGAAGACGAGTGGATCTACTTCATACTCTTTGGGGTATTTCCGCTTTTTCGTACGTGTCACATACTATTTTTTGTAACAAATGCACAAAAACTCCCCTTTTTCGTACCTGCAATATGGTGAAAGCGTGCGAAAAAGTTACTAGAGTATTAAAAAAGTGTGCGAAAAAGTAACTAGTGCAATTTACGCACGCGCACTATTTTTTCCGCACGTCCTACAAAAAAGCGCCACTTTCGCCATACTTTACAGCAGAGAAAGGAGGACTCTTTGTGCATGTGACACAAAATAGTACTTTGTGATACAAATGCGAAAAAGCGGACTTTCGACGAAGGTTGTGATTTGGCCGCATGAGCCGGTAGCGAGTTCCTGCTGTTTGTGGTCCAAGTAAAAGCGAGTGGCTTACTTCATACTCTTCGTCGAGTATCCGCTTTGTCGTACGTGTGTCACAAACTACTTATTGTAACAAATGAATGAAAACTCTCCCTTTGTATGCCTGTAGTATCGTTAAACCGTGCGAAAAAGTAACTAGAGTGTGGCCAATAACAAAGGCAAGGGATCGTTAATCGAATTTTATACGGGATGGACAGATTGTTCCATCTTAGATTCCTTGCCCAATATTTTTCATTCCTATCTATTAGGCTCTTGTGCTTGACTACAGTTAATATCTCGTTGCATACACAAGTATCCCTTCGCCCACTCGCCGAATCGGCTAACTCTCAGAAGCGTGTACCAGACTTAATGATAGAGATATAACCATCCTGAACTGTTGCTGATGTTGAACTGTCGTTGCTATGTTACATGCATAGTATAATTTACCGGCATGCGCACAGAGTGCGTTTAGCTTGTGCATGAGGCATACTGCATGATACAGAGAAGGAAAGCGGGTGCCGTTGTAGGGATGTAAATAATGAATTCGTATCTGTCCTGGTGCACGCCTATGCCTGGTCTTGTCTGATCAGGATTGAATGCTAATTATATGTAGTAACGGAGTAGGAAGGTGATGCAATTGGCGAAAGTGTCCTGCCACCGAAATCACTTACCAGCAGTCTGAACCTATAGCTTACGAGTCGACCCAATTATCAACTTCAGAAGGAATCTACCATCGTACTCGAAACTTCCAGGTATATCTCGCTCTAAATTCAATAGGGTCATAGCCAGGATTTCCAACGAGACCAACTTGCTTCGGAATCACCAGAGAACAATTGAATCTGCCTATAACATCGCTACTTTATTCAGAAGATACGTGAAAGAGGAACAAAGGAGAGTCATTCATATCAAGTCGACCAAAAACACCTTCTGGTCTCCCTATTACCCGCTGCTATTGATACTACTACTACTACTACTACTACTACTACTACTACTACTACTACTACTACTACTACTACTACTACTACTACTACTACTACTACTACTACTACTACTACTACTACTACTGCTGCTGCTGCTGCTGCTGCTGCTGCTGCTGCTGCTGCTGCTGCTGCTGCTGCTGCTGCTGCTGCTGCTGCTGCTGCTGCTGCTGCTGCTGCTGCTGCTGCTGCTGCTGCTGCTGCTGCTGCTGCTGCTGCTGCTGCTGCTGCTGCTGCTGCTGCTGCTGCTGCTGCTGCTGCTGCTGCTGCTGCTGCTGCTGCTGCTGCTGCTGCTGCTGCTGCTGCTGCTGCTGCTGCTGCTGCTGCTGCTGCTGCTGCTGCTGCTGCTGCTGCTGCTGCTGCTGCTGCTGCTGCTGCTGCTGCTGCTGCTGCTGCTGCTGCTGCTGCTGCTGCTGCTGCTGCTGCTGCTGCTGCTGCTGCTGCTGCTGCTGCTGCTGCTGCTGCTGCTGCTGCTGCTGCTGCTGCTGCTGCTGCTGCTGCTGCTGCTGCTGCTGCTGCTGCTGCTGCTGCTGCTGCTGCTGCTGCTGCTGCTGCTGCTGCTGCTGCTGCTGCTGCTGCTGCTGCTGCTGCTGCTGCTGCTGCTGCTGCTGCTGCTGCTGCTGCTGCTGCTGCTGCTGCTGCTGCTGCTGCTGCTGCTGCTGCTGCTGCTGCTGCTGCTGCTGCTGCTGCTGCTGCTGCTGCTGCTGCTGCTGCTGCTGCTGCTGCTGCTGCTGCTGCTGCTGCTGCTGCTGCTGCTGCTGCTGCTGCTGCTGCTGCTGCTGCTGCTGCTGCTGCTGCTGCTGCTGCTGCTGCTGCTGCTGCTGCTGCTGCTGCTGCTGCTGCTGCTGCTGCTGCTGCTGCTGCTGCTGCTGCTGCTGCTGCTGCTGCTGCTGCTGCTGCTGCTGCTGCTGCTGCTGCTGCTGCTGCTGCTGCTGCTGCTGCTGCTGCTGCTGCTGCTGCTGCTGCTGCTGCTGCTGCTGCTGCTGCTGCTGCTGCTGCTGCTGCTGCTGCTGCTGCTGCTGCTGCTGCTGCTGCTGCTGCTGCTGCTGCTGCTGCTGCTGCTGCTGCTGCTGCTGCTGCTGCTGCTGCTGCTGCTGCTGCTGCTGCTGCTGCTGCTGCTGCTGCTGCTGCTGCTGCTGCTGCTGCTGCTGCTGCTGCTGCTGCTGCTGCTGCTGCTGCTGCTGCTGCTGCTGCTGCTGCTGCTGCTGCTGCTGCTGCTGCTGCTGCTGCTGCTGCTGCTGCTGCTGCTGCTGCTGCTGCTGCTGCTGCTGCTGCTGCTGCTGCTGCTGCTGCTGCTGCTGCTGCTGCTGCTGCTGCTGCTGCTGCTGCTGCTGCTGCTGCTGCTGCTGCTGCTGCTGCTGCTGCTGCTGCTGCTGCTGCTGCTGCTGCTGCTGCTGCTGCTGCTGCTGCTGCTGCTGCTGCTGCTGCTGCTGCTGCTGCTGCTGCTGCTGCTGCTGCTGCTGCTGCTGCTGCTGCTGCTGCTGCTGCTGCTGCTGCTGCTGCTGCTGCTGCTGCTGCTGCTGCTGCTGCTGCTGCTGCTGCTGCTGCTGCTGCTGCTGCTGCTGCTGCTGCTGCTACTGTTGCTGCTACGATTCTGCTCCTGTTCCTTCTTCAGTTGGTTACAATACCGATGTGGTAACATCATTTCCTTAGTGCGGTAATTGGGCTGCGATACCTGTAGCGTAATCCGGTGAATTAAAAAATTAAGATTTTAAATGCATTACCTTGTCGAGCTGCCTGATACCACGGGCTGGTACGCCCACTCTCGAGCACCAGAAAGTAGCACTCCGGTAGGTACGGCGCGGCAAAGTGGAGTACAATCACAGTGTGGAAAAAAATTCTGATTAAATCTTAATCCAATTCGGACGAGGTCATCGTTGGTGATTATTTTAAAATGTCGTTACATCTTCAACCCATCTGGAGCTCTTCGGGTCTCATTTGTAACCGGTACACCGACAAAACATTTGAGTACACCAGTTTTGTAGATTCCATTCTCTTCTTGTGGAATAGAGACTGTTGGTATTCAAACTTTTGTGTTCCGAAGCAAAACATTTCCAACCAAAAATCATATCGCCAAGAATCCATAATATTTAATATAAGGATTTACATATAAAGAGCCGCCATACTGTCGATGTCATAATAGTACGTTGACTTGAACTCAATAATTTGTGATGAAATAGCCGATTTTCTCACTCCTTTACTATTTCTTTGGAATCTTGGAACGATATTTAATTCATGTACTCGTTTGTTCTTCTAGACATCGTCATATAATTTTCGACTTAAAGTACGAAAATGTAAGTTTCGTAATATCGACGTCGTGTAAAATTTGTCAATTTGATTGATTAATATTTCGCTCATACGGTGGACCAATATAAAACAAATCATCCCGACAACGACGTAAAAAATTCAGAACTAACTTCAATATCGAGCCAGTCACTTTTACATCCTTATGTCACGAGTGTTGATTTCCCAGACTTTATTTATATAAATGATAAAAATTAATAGCTTTATTTATATAAATGAGAAAAATTAATAGCGGATCTAGTATCATTGGCTTTTTAACTTTCCAGCTTTTATTCTTCTACACGAATATTATTGTTATTTAAAAAATAATATTATATCGATTAAATAATAATCGTAATTTTTCTTATTTACTTTGTAGCCAAACTCAGAATAACGTTATATTTTAAAGCAAAAATTAAAACGTTATGAAAATGAAACAAGAGAATCAACAAACTGCTTGTAATAAAAACTAACGAGTTTCTTGTCATCTTCAAAGGGAAAATCTTTCTCGATTCGCTTCATTGAGAAAAGAAAAAAAGAAAAATAAGCAATCGCGAACAAAGTGTTGGAGCGAGGGACGAAGCTGTAAATGAAAGGTTTCGCTCTTACGGGCATCATCAGTACACATCCACTCTCGTACACTTGCCGTGATCTGTGTTATTATTCCAGAGGCTTGCGGATTGGGATACAAACGTCTGCCATCTTAATTACGAAAAAAATGTGTCGAGGTTTGGCATTTATATAATTAGAGGACGACTTTTTCCAACGTTGGATGTATGGAAGGAACTCAAGATTTTCTAAAGCTTCACATTTACCTGTAGCTAGTTTTCACTAATTCGGCGGTATGGTTTTTCCGGAAGTATTAAAGTTGAGAGCGTAATTGAAAATGTAGCCGTAACGGAATTGAAAAAGTATCCATGCAATTCACCACTGTACTGACTTTAGTTATCATTTAAGTGTGATTTTTATTCAGTCGTTTAACGACTCAGCAGTAGTTATCACGCATTCTTAATTGATTCTATTTAGCGCTGGTGTAGGATAACACGAAATATCCGGGTCAGGAAATATCTGGGAGCAAGAGAGAACGAGAGAATCGTCCACGAAGTCTCCTATCCAGATTCCGTTGCGTCTGCTCATAGCCATCTCACAGTCTCGAGTTTCGCGTTTCGCCCCATCAGATAGGAGCCATAGCGTTGTCGTGACAGCGAGTCGTATCGCGGTTGCCCTTTGGGAGCCGTGGTATCGTCCTACTCGGAGACTGCCGAGCTCAGAATTCTCGGTCGAGTCTTGGATACGAGAACGGAGGATGTGATTGTGGAAGGAGGAAGCTCGGGGCGAAGGAAGAGAAATAGAGGGTCCTTCGGAAACCTCGCCACGACGACATTTGCAATTACAACTTGGCAACGGTCCGAATCCTGAGCGGAGACGAGGACGCAGCTTCAAGGGCCGAGGACTAGCATGAACAGACCTCGAGTTATCGCGAGAATCGATCATGGGAATGGAAAACCGCTATCACTGATAGTCACGAATATTTCTTTACTTTTTCTCATACGACGTTTCATCCCTTTCCCGTTTTTTTTTGTTTCTTTCATACATCAAAGTGAAATTAGCACGATTTATAATGATCAAAGTTTCATTGATTTTTATATACACGGTGTACATCAAAAATAAATCTGGGGTAACGGGGAGAGAACAAGTTGGCAGATATTGAAACAGATCGAGACGCGACACGATAGGAACATTAATTCAATTATATTTCTGACAATACAAATGATGGTATAAATCTAAGGATTTTATAACTAGAATCATAATTAATTATTATCAATTATTCGAAGGCAAGGATGATTTTTATTCTTCGAGAATAGTGATTAATATTCATTTGACGATTACAGTGAATGAAGTAGTTTCTTACTCGAACGGTGCCCACTCGTGCAACGAAAGTAGATCCAAATTGACAATATAAATATCAATATGTTTTTTATGAAAATGATTATCTATAAAATTTTTTAATGATTCATCATTTTCAATTATTTGATGCGGGTGGTAAACTGTAAAAATATTCTTTAAAAAAATTAATATATTTGTATTATGAGGTAGCATTTATGCAAAAACTGATATATTAAATTTAATATACTGGTTAACGCAATAATAATTTCTCGTTCGAGTAGTGCTTATCTTTTAACAACGACAATAAATCTAAATTGACATTAGAACCTCTTAATATATTAGGTGTACAACTTTGCTTCCCCCATTATTTTCCGAAATTCGAGGCTTTATTGTAAAAAACTGGTTATTTATTATTCAATGTATTGTCCATCGCTGGCTACTACTTTCTCCCATATTTCGGACAGCGTACGAATCCCACGTTGAAAAACTGGTCATCTTTTGAAGCGATTCACGAATCGATCCAATTTTTTACTTCTTCGGAAGACCGGAAGTGCTGGTCAGCCAGGTCGTGTGCCATTGATCGAAACAAGTGATAGTCAGAGGGTGCAACATCTAGAGAATACGGCGGGTGGGGTAGAACTTCCCATTTCAACGTTTTCAAGTATGACTTAACAAGTATCCAAGTATGTCACTTTCGCAACATGGGGTCGAGCATTGTCATGCTGCAAAATCACTTTATTGTGCCTCTCGTTGTATTGCGGCCGTTTGTCTTTCAATGCTCGGCTCAAGCGCATTAACTGCGTTCGATAACGATCTCCTGTGATTGCTTCAATCGGTTTTAAGAGCTCATAATACACTACGCCGAGCTGGTCCCACCAAATACAGAGCATGACCTTGGAGCTATGAATATTCGGTTTGGCCGTCGACGTGGAAGCATGGCCGGGAAATCCCTATGATTTTCTGCGCTTGGGGTTATCGCAATGAACCCATTTTTCGTCCCTAGTCACAATCCGATGCAGAAATGTTTTCCGTCTTTGCCTTTCCAGCAACTTTTCGCAAGCAAATAAAGGTCGTTCAACGTCTCTCGGTTTCAACTCGTGCGGCACCCAATTTCCTTGCTTCTCTGCAAATGGCTTTGAGGCGTATTTAAAATTGCTTGCTGAGTCACTCCCAATGATCGTGCAAATTCTTCTTGACTTTGACACGAGTCGTAATCAAGTAATGCCTCCAATTCTGCATCTTCGAAAACCTTATCTTCAGATCCTCCTCAAGATCCTCAGCCGCAGATGTCTTCATATTGAAGCAGAGAATTAAAACCTCCCGCAAGTGACGAGAATTTGGCTCGTAAACTGACGAAAGTTATTCACGAACTTGTTTCTTTAGCAATATGTGCTGACAGTTACGTAGTTTTACATGAAAGATGTGGGGAGCGATCCACGATAATAGAATATAACAATTTTTTCCACTCATTTCGATGACAGAGCTAGCTTTTGAGGTTAGGCGAATAAATAAAAAATGTTCAGCATCAATCTCTTTATAGCTCACTCGCTCGAGTTTCTCTCTTGCACATTGACTAACGCGTTCAGAGGAGCCCAATCTCGCTTCACTAACCTTCGCTCAACGAGTTTCCGGTAAGGATTTTCTTAACGCATTACTTTTTATATTCAACCTAGCATTAGAAATTCAAAGTTTGAGATGACGAAATTGGCTTTTGAAGTTTCAAAGATAATTAAGCCATCAACGATGTTGTTGGCGAGACTCGGTAAGAAAGAAAAACGAAGCTAGCGAGAAAAAAAAAAACGTATGAGATAAGGTGAGAAAAATTCAAGTGGCAGACATTTCTTGATTGCAGTTGGTCGTTATGAAACTGTGGATGGTCCGAATCTCTCAGTCGTTCCTGGAGCCGGCGCAGCGAGGGTTCAAGAGACCCTGGAAAATGAGGCGAAGGTTCTTCCACTCTGTTTCCTTTCCTCACGTTCTTTTTATGTCTCCCTCGTTTTACCTCTCTCACACTTCTGCGCTCCGCTTTCTATTCATTAAATGCTGTCGACTGCTCATTAAAAGTAGTTAGCCGTCGCAGAGTCGCAGCTCGCGCGAGCGAATAATGCGGACCAGTCAACCTCTGCTCCTCCCTGCAGTCGGTACATCCACCGAGTTGTCTGCCGAAGAAACTCTGACAGGGGCGAGATTAGAAAAAAATGAAAGGGGGTATACCGTGAAAAGGATGGTGTTAACTTGTAATCTCTTTTTATAATTAGCGACCTTATTACCATAGTTACGATCGAAAGTAATTATCAGTAGTCAGTACGACTTCACCGCGAGTCTTGCCGGCATCAACCTCCCACTCGTATTCCAACTGTACGACCCCTTTTTCGTCTCCCTCGCTGCAGCAGCCACCCAGACTCGAAGATCACAAGGAGCAAGGTATCGCGTAATTTCATGGAAATTTACGGTGTCGAACGGATAAACGACGAAGAGTTCGTGGAACTCCAACGTCGGAATAATTATTATCCTGCCAACAGATGAGACGATAGAGGGTGGCAGTTGGAAAGAACGAAGGACCACTCAAATTCCGCCGAGTTCGAAGACAACTATCGATTTGCCGAGTTCGAAGACAACTATCGATTTTTCGAAGCAAATACTCCGGTACTCACAATAGTTGAATGAGATCAAGTTGAATATCGCCGTACGAAAGCTTACGAATACCTGAACGTCTTCGAGATCCTTATATTCATCTCCGAGATTACTTTACCACGTTAGAATAAAGTGGATCGATAGTTTTTCTTTTCTCGTTCGTTGAAACTGAAATAATATTATATTTCTATATATTTTATAAATCTATTTCTCAATTTAATTTACAACAGTAATTAAAATAAATAGTTCCGTTCGTTGTTTGGAAATAAGCGTCAATTAGTTTTTATTTTCATTGCGACCAGCATCTCTCACCAGGAGCTTAGAGAAGTGAGAGACAATGAACTCGTAATTTTTATCCTGTGATAAATCTTTATCCTACAACGAGAACTTAAATTTTAAAAAATTTCTTGCGGTCCAACTAATTACATTCGCCGCGAGTTTCGAGAATTCTTTGGTAGCAATTTCGCCGAGGCATTTGTACCGTTCGTAGCGGACGATGCACATGGTTGGAATAATTTCTCGTAAGGTGTCAACGTGGTTTCTTTGCTCGTGAGTTTACGTTATGTACACGGTGAGACCACACACACATTTACATTATTACCGCAGTAATAATATAGTCATCCACAGATATTGCAATCGTATTGTTTCTTTTTAATTCCAATCAACACTAATGGTACTCAACATTAATTATCAATGGCTTTTTAGCCGTTCAACGAATATTTGGTTAATCAATAATATTTTAACGTTCGAGTGTCATCTTTCATGAAACATATAAGTTGATCTCATCGATATATCGTTTCTACAAAAATAACACACGCGCTCTCTCTCTGTCCCCCCCCCCCCCCTGTCTCTTCCTCTTCCTAAAGAGCAAAAACTCAGCCCATCTTAGGCTCATTCATAGATTCGATAAGCGGGAATTTTAACTGAGCATGTTAAATACGATATTATTTTCCTTTACGCGCGACAGATATACGTAATAATATATATGTGCACGAGCTTGCACGTGGAAGTGCATGAGAAAAAAAGGAGATGAACACTGAGAAAGGGAGCAGGTAGCACCGAGGGGTCAAAGAACAAGCTGGAACTACGGACAGAGAGAGGGTAGCAGTGAGAAAGGGTTGATGTAGTAAATAAGCGATGGCTATCGGATGATGTAGTGGTGCCCGGGACTTACCACTCGGCATGTAATATATTAATTACAAACAATTAACTATTCTTTGCCAGGGTGCGAGCGCGAGACCCGGAGAACCCGTGCGTCGGACTATACATGACTGCGAAAGTGGCGAACTCGAATAGAAGGGAGTAAGCGTGAAGACCGTAAGGGACCTCTCGAGCTCGCGCGAACGAAATGCAGCTAGAAGTGTAGTCAGGATGGTAAAGGGGGGTTGGGTGGAGGTGCTCAAAGAGAGGGTAGCTCGTGGCAGGGCTGTAATGGTTAGTTCGCTATTCTCGCGTGCCAACGGGTAGTTTCCCTCTTCGCAGTGGCAGCCAGGCAGGCTCTACGGTTTATGTGCGGCTTGCAGACTTCCCGCACACAAATACCTGTTCGTATATATATATATGTGTGTATAGTAATGTATACTATGTACTGTGCAGTACATAACTTACATGTATATATAGACACGAAGGCACACACGCGCACAGACGCGCAACCTCGAAAACACGCAGGTTTCAGCCAAGAGCTAAACCGAGCGAGAGGAAGGGTTCTACCATTGCTTTCTCGCTTGCACTCGCTCGTTCATTGCAGTCTCACTCTCTTTTTTTTGTCGTATACGTTATCCGCAGTATTTTCTGCGGGCTCTTCGTCTCTATGGCTTCCAAACCCAGAGCCAACGGCGTTGCCTTATTAAGGTCGCTTTTAGCTATCCTCCGCGTGTTATTCTAAGAGGTTATATACTGCCACCTTTCTTCCTTCCTTCTCTGCATATCCTATTTTACTCTACTCTTCGGACTGTTATTGCCAACTCGGTATCGGTCTCTCTTCCATTTCATCTCTCATGATTCGTCGCTTATCTCTAAATCGATCAAACTTCATAATGGGTTAAGGGCATCGAGTTATTTCAACACGGATCAGTTGTAAAAAAAAACGCCGCAGTGGCGTCAAGCGCAATCCAATGCTTAAACAAAGTAGCAAGGATATTTTTTTTAGCCGAGCGGAGACGGGAGGAGGAGCGATCATTAAGTACGATCAGTTTTTTTTTTTGAAGATTCCTCATTTGTAGAGCTCGCTACGTTAAAAATAAAAAAATATATTTCTTTCCTTAGATGGACATTGATGTGTTCGATACTGAAATATACAATAACAATGGCTCGGATAGCTCGAAAAGTATTTTTAATATTGTTGTAGTATTATAGTGATAGACAATGCTTTCAAAGGTTAAAATATATCTAAACATGTATGAAACACGCTCATACATTGTCTTAGGTCATAGGACCCATCAGTTCAATCATAGGATCATAAATTTGTTTGAAAAATATGTTTTAGTCGGTCCTCGTGTAATCCAATGTTAGTTACAATGACTTTTAATATTTTCTGATAAAAAAACTTTATTAAGTTAACTACGAGTAGTCGTATATCCTCTATGTATCTGTGGAAGAATTGGAATATCGATTTTTTATGCATAAGCGATCGTGATAGGTTTAAGTATCCTCGATAGTGCGGTGTTCTCAAACTAATCGACCAGAAATCACATAATAGACGTTGATACGTAATCCCAGGACTATACAGCATTTCGATGAATAAAGACCAATAACAGAAAGTACAAGTTGGCAAGCCTGTGAACCGCGAATCGAAAGTGAAGCAAGTAAACTCGTCCGATAGAACTTACGTGTTGTAAAGTTTGGCCCGACTAAGGGGTGAATCTCCGCAGGATAAAAAAAATTCAACCGCGTAAGAAAGAATAGTAAGAATAGCGCAAAAACGCTGAAAGTCCAAGTGGCTTGGCACATACGTCGTAAACGAAACGCAAATGTAACGCTTCGGTAGCGGAGTAGCAGCAACAGAAGAGATTCGCATATAGCTCCAGTAGAGCACATACGTACCAGTATGCGCGAGCAAACAGAGTAGCAGCAAAGAGGAGAGAGCGATACTGTACAACGGGAGCGGATAGGAGCGTATATAGATATATAGTATATATATATTCAAGCGGCAGTAGAAACGAGAATCAGTGGAATGAGTCGGCTATAGTCAGACGACGATCGCGAAAGCAGATTCTACCGTGGTGCGCGTAGAAACGGCGCTCATTGCGCGGCATGAACGGCAACCTCGATGTTCGCCGCTCGGCTGCTATCAGAGCAATAAATTCAGACAAATTGTATTACTCCGTTATATACTGTCGGGCATGAAGTCGAATGGTCCGGAAAGCGTGGGTACCCAGCGCGCAACCTTATGCCACACCACTATTCCCCACTTTTACCTTTCCACCATCAACCCTCCGCTCTCGTCCCTTTTTCCACTCTCATCGCGCCATCATGCCAATCGTGGTACGGTACAACAGGAGCCGGGGTACGGAGAAAACCCTCTTTCCCTCCCTCGCTGCTATTGCCGGCGCAAAGACGCACGCTTTTGAGTCACTGCTCAAAGGCGTGTGGCCTTGTCCCGGGCTACCTCCGTCGCCATAAACTCGCTAAACGCCATTATTTCTTCACTCGCCGCGTTCCTCTTATTTTCTCTTCTATCTTTGTCTCATTTATCTCTCTGACTTTAACTCACACTTGCATTCCGTTTCACTCTTTCACTCAAAACTCCCGCCAACTGTGCAACGACGTTGATGCCTCTGGCACGATGATACTTCTCCTCAATCGCATGGGTTTTATGTGTTTACGTATACGTGGGGTTAGGTGCGGTACGTACATGTATATCGTTCGTCGCCGATTTTCCTCGACGCAATTGTTGCCCGAGTGCCTCTATCTACTTTCCAGCGCCTTTCTATTTGCCGCTCTCTCGCGCATAGAGCTACCAAAGTACTTTTCTCAATTCTATCGTAAAGCACGCCGGGACTACCACCGGGTGCATCCTGCTATGCCGCTGCAATCCTCGTACTTTCAACGCCGTTGCACTGTTGCTCCTCCATTCGACTCCACCTCCTTTTCTATACCTATCTTTCGGATATTTTGCCGTGTTCACTGTGTGCCGCGCGAGTGGCCCATATCCCCGCATTCGCCAGTGCCCGCCCGCAGCCGACGCCAGTGCCGCGCCCACATTGACGTTCTTCGGACTCTTCGTAACCATCACGTACTAACCCGTAGGCGATTGTTTCGACCAAATCCTACAGCCCGGAACTTCCTACTTCTCTGCTACCTCTATCTCGATAGTCCGATAGGAAAATTACTCAAAGAAGCACCAGGCAATTTCGTCAGCACAAAAATATAACTTTCTTATCCTCGATTTTTTTTTCTTCATGGTTTTATGCTACTTGTTGACTCTTTTTTTTATTCTTTCGGCTTTATCGTCCATTTTTTGGTTTGTTATCTCTTTATAGATATCTGAAAATAAGTTTTCCAAAAACCTACAGCCTATCCGGAAACGTTTCGTTACTCGGTTTTGGGCAAAAAAGAGGTTTTTTTTTCACAAATGAAGTGAAACTGGAAAATCGTCAACTCCGAGAACATTGATAATTTAACAAAATCGGTACGTGGTTGTATGTATTTCAGAAGACCATTTTCGTACATAATTTACAAGAATTTCATTTTCTGACTATTCGACTTCAGCTAGTTATTATTTATTACAAAAATTTCAATAAGTAATTGTGTCTTATCAATCTTTTAATCCTTACCAAGAGTGTATGCTGTTATTTTAAGATATTCTTCAGACAACAGTATAAGCTATCCAAATGGTAGAATTATACCTTCCTCCCTACTTTATAATATTATATATTTATTCAATGTTGAAACAATCATATTCTCAGATTCTTCAGATAATTTGTGTGACGACAGCCTACGACCTTTTATTGTATATCCATCATCAGTTGTCACTTTACAAAACGTCCACTACAGTATTGCTTTACTTTAATGTACAATCTGTCTGTTTTCATTTTCATTGTTAAGATCTCGAATCTTCGTCGTTCGTGTTACGTATCTCATGCTGCCAGAGGTACGGGTATTATCGAATAACTTGAGTGACGCTGTCCGGCAACCTCGAAGCGTAGTTACGTGATTCGTGGCCTTGGATACATTAAATCTGAGCTCCGTTTTCTACCATTTCAATAGTCTCTTAATTTAAACTTAAAGTTAGGTACTGGAAACCTTAGACTACGGTTTAATAAGTGCGCGTACTGGAATTACATAATTCGAACGTCTATAACTCAAATACGGCTTGAGCTAGGGCACTCAAATTACACAAATAAATAAAGTGATATAACCTCTTTGTTTACTGTCATTTTTGTAACAATTCATACAGCGCTTGAGATTTGATATCATATTGAATATTTCTGAAAATGTGAATAAATATGTCATTTGAGATATACGTAACCTTCGTAATTGCAATTACTTGTCTCGTAACGTGACAAGTTGGGTTAAAATAACAACTTCAGATTAATTCTTGACCACACCCAGAGATTGATTCTCTACCACACATAGAGACAGATGTACATAGAAGGGTTCAAATTTGCACAAAACATAACTGAACATTGACGCGACATAAATGAATTAATTCTATTGAATTCTATCGTTTCGAAATAAAAAAAAATTACTTGACCTACCCCGATCTCCTTATTTTTCAAGTAGACTGTCCCGGGGCTTACTCAAGTATTAACCGAAAAAAAGATAACTAAACCATGGTAGCCTCGGAATCAAACAATTACACGCAAAATCTTTTATCAACTTATGCGACTAATCGAAATGATGTACTTAAGACTTTTCTTTCCTCTAAGAAGCTCTTCGATAGAACGAACTTAAATATTGAATCACTGAATCGGTGTAACACATTGATAAAAACCAACTGCAATTTCTTAATTCAAGTTACTCTTACTCACGTGACCTTCGACAACTCTGGCATCTGTTACAATGTCCAACATTGTTGCGCATAACACAAGGGCTGGGAAACGGCTAGAGAGATTCCGAGTTGAGTCAAAGCATCTCTGTTCTACATAAGCGTACGTATACCAGAATCTATGACCCTCAAGAGAGTTTCAGGTCGGTAGTGGAGGATGCATGGCTCTACTCGAAATGGTAACCTATTCTGCCGAGTTAGTACCAGATATAGTCCTTGATGATGTTGGAATGGTAGTGGTAGTGTCAAATGGCAAGGCAAGGTGATAGTGGTCGTGCGCTACGATGACTATAATCTGTCGGGTGTGGAGTTTACCATTAGCGTTAAATGCATGCAAGGCGAAGCACAAAGGCAATTTACTTCCAGTTCTAAGACCCCGAAACGGAGACTGGTTGCATGTTCTCCAGGCGTACGTCTAGTCGTCTACAGAGTAAGGTAGTGGAATTCTCTGTACTCGGCTTGCTGTTTTGGCATTCGTCCTTTTCATCTACGTACATTTATGTGTATTTCGTTCTTCCTCGGGTGTCTCCTCGTTGTCGCTATATACTCTCAGCACTCGTTGCATCTGTCCTATTCCCTTTCCACTTCGCTCAACATGTACATATGTGGGTTTGGACTACTTGTGTGTATACACGAGCTGTTAAACGTTTCGGGAGTACTCGGCCTCGAGCGTCGGTCGTCCGGTCCACTTTGAGTGAACAGCTCGTCGACACCGTCAAGTGCTTTCTATGTGGGCTGCGAAATACGGGAACCCTGTGCACGTACAATGTACCACGTGCCCATGCGTTATTAACTACGTGGCGTAGGCTACGCTACGAGAAGACGGAGGCGAGCGCTACCCTTAAGAATTTCATGAGAGCGACCATTGGCTTGCGCTCGAAAATCCTCTTACTCTATGTTCTCACTTAATGTTCCCGATGCATACTAAAATCTAACTTACAACGCAGTTACCAGCCCGTGAAGATCGTTGAAGGCTTTCTTTTTATTTCATTGTATTATATTCAAAATCTACGGTTCCGTGTATAGCGGGTGCACGGCACAAATCCAAACATCCTGAAAACTATCGTATTATATAGTTTTTATTATTTATTTTATTCACCGAACGAGAATGGCTCACATATTTAAAAAGTTGGATATGTTGATTGAATCAATGATTTCATTTTACAAGAAAATGTATGAAACTCGACGTTGTTACTGGCAAACTGCACAAAGTATCCATGAATCTTTCATCTGTTTTTGACTATTATAGTCTGTTGAATGAAGTTGAATGCGGTACATTTCCAAACAATAATTTATTACCTTTCGTTACTTTAGTTGCGCCTAAGGTGCGACCATTAGCAAGATGGAAGCTTTGGCAAACACTTCTCCAGGGTCTGAGCCAAGTGCTAGTAATGTAATAGAATAATTTATTACTGTTTCGACTAATGGAAATTTAATTCAATCTGCGTCACCTTACGGCTTACTCCGTTATAAAATCAAATTACGTAGACGAAATTAGTGTGTGAGTAAAAGAAATTAATTGAACGTAGAGCCTACAAAGTGTATAATTTGTATAGAGAAAAACGTGACCTCGCGAACGCAGGAAACATCATCCATCTCCTACGGAATCCAGATAATTGCTTAAACTACTTCGAAATACGCGCGGACTTTTTCCGTGTTTGCCGCGCAAGGTACGAAGGTTGAAAAAAAAACTTAGGTTTGCCAGCAGCAGCAGCAGACATGGCAAAGCCTGACAGAAGCAGCGTTGAACGGATATATAGATAGACGAAGAACGAGAAAGCAGAAAGCAGTGTGTAGGAGTAGCGTCACACCAAACTCTCTGCCGACGACGATCTAATGCGTTTGGTACACTCCTCGCCGGTTCACCGCTTATCCCCCCAAAACTTTGCCAAGTTTTCTTCTTCTCCTCGTTTATGTAATGGGACCACAGAGTGAAATCGTGGAAGAGACAGAACTATTCGTTACTCGCACAGAATTTTTGTTTGGGCTCTCTATTGGCCTCTACTATTGCCTCAACTCGATTTTTGAGGGACCCCGTTGATGGTCCGATTTGAGTCTGAAATGTTATTTGGGAAGCCCTTGCGAGTTGTAGCGTGGCCCTAGTTTGTAATCCTTGTTATGGAATCCTTGTCAAAAACTGTACCGTACCGGGGTCGTCGAACTAAATTTCTGTACGAGTACTCGCTCTGTAACTTCTACCTATAACATTTGTTACGTATAACGTCCGTAACAATGGGATATAACACAGTGAAAAAGCTTTGCGTAAAGATAAAGAAATAAGTTGACAAGTAAAAAAAGGGTAGTTGGCAATAACAATAAAGTGTTTATTGAAGCAAGCGATAGCAATGAAAACCAAACGTAGTATCGCATACTAAACGTTTGTTGATTGTCGATTTATTTATTCACCCTTCTTTGTTTGCAAACAAACAAGCAAGAATGCGAAACGTTACGCGTACACACGAAACGGTAGTGCGATGGACTCTGCTTCATTTCGGAAGTTATGAAAAACATGACAGTGAGAAGAACAAGAGACCGAACAACTCGAGAAGGTAACTAATGTTATTCGTAGCCACGAAAGCGACTAGTTTACTTATTTTACTTTGCTTTCTCATAGAGGAAGCTATAGTTTCGTGATAACAAATCATCTCGAGATTTTTGTGAGAGTACTAAAAAGTCCCAAAACGTCCAGAAATCATATCTAGAAAAAATATTCTTGCGTATGCTTGCACATGCGCGCGCGCGGGTGTGAAATTTTGAATACGGGTCGGGACGCAACCCCCGTCAGTTTGTTGCAATTTTCGCCGTAAATCGCTAATGGGTGTCTCATTTCATGAGTAAAAACATTTCAAATGAGTGAAAACAATCTACAAAAATAATCCAAGGAACAAGAGTTTTCGGTATTGAGTTTGGAATGAACCAATCGAGACGTTCAGTTTTTATAACACCATAAATTTTCGTAATTTTTCGAAAAAAATATATTTTTCCTCTGATTTTCGTAAATGTTCATCTATCTAACTGGAAGTTGGCATACAAATTGATTAAGGTACAAGGATTCTTGATTTAGAATTTGGTGAGAATCTATTAAGGGGTTTAAATTTTATGAAATTTGTAATATTAACAGATTTATAATTTTATTGAACATTTTAAATCCACTTCCTCTATGAGGAAGTCAGAATTGAGATAACCATTACCCGTAAAAGAGAATCTGTGAGTTGACGAGAATCGCGAGGAAGGAATTTACAAATTACCAAATTTTTCCTTTAATTTCTAATGCATCGGTCTGCTTATGATAAAATTTATAAAAAATATTACCGGAGACACGGATGAACACTATGGATGAAAGATAGATGTTCATCGTGCAGCATCGATTTTATAACATTCACGTATCAAACTCAATTATGAAATGACGAAGGGAAATATGACATTTTTTTTTTAAACCATCGGAGGTCACGATTCTGTCATATGGTGAACCCTTCATAGTGCCCTACGGTAAGAGGTAACGATCTATTATTACTGTGTCCCAATGTAATATTCACAAATGATTTTATGATTGAACCATTGTACCCGGCTCCGTGGTAAAAAATGTTATGACTTCTTTAGTATGAACCTGAGTGGCTGCAAATACGGGTACACCATGCGTCAAAAGTTGAAATGTAAAAATGGAATTGTTATGACGATTCTAAAGAAGCTTCGGCAATAAGCGAGTCATTGCCAAAATAACTTTACAATAGTTTTGACACACGACCACAGCACTACTACCAGGTCTATAAATATGAAACCGGAATTTACCCATAGATGGCCCTGGCTGTCAATGTAGTTACCGTCAAACCGCGTCATTGGCGCCATTTCGTTGTTGACATCTCTGACAAAGATTTTCAACTCACAACAATACAAGTTTCATACAACAGCATAGTTTGTAATAGCGTTGAACATGTCGAATTTTGTGCCTGGAAACTACGATTTGCGGACAGCATTGATTTTCTGTTACCATTTGAAGAAAACTGGTGCAGAATCGCATCGAATGCTTGTCGAAGCTTACGGTGAGCATGCTCTTGGTAAATCACAGTGCTTTGAGTGGTTTAAAAAATTCAAAAGTGGCGATTTTTACGTGAGAATCGAAGAACGTGGAAGATCGCCGAAAAAGTATGAAGACAACGAATTGCAAGCATCGTTGGATGAGGATGACGCTCAAACGCAACAACAACTCGCGGATCAATTAAATGTGACACAAGAAGCCGTCTCCATACGTTTGAAAGCCATGGGATCCAGAAGATGGGAAAATGGGTTCCACATGAACTGAATGAAAGACAGCAGGAAAACCGAAAAACCACTTGCGAAATGCTGCTCGCCAGGTACAAAAGAAAGTCATTTCTCCATCGAATGTGGACTGGCGATGAGAAGTGGATATATTTTGACAATCCTAAGCGTAAAAGATCATGGGTAACTCAAGGCGAACCATCGACATCAACTGCAAGGCCAAATCGCTATGGACGGAAGACAATGCTCTGTGTTTGGTGGGATCAGAAGCGTGTGATCGATTATGAGCTGCTAAAACCTGGCGAAACCGTTAATACTGAACGCTACCGACAACAAATAATCGATTTGAATCAAGCTTTGCGTGAAAAATGACCAAAATATCAAAAAAGGCAACACAAAGTGATTTTGCTTCATGATAATGCACCATCAAACACAGCAAAACTGGTCAAGGAAACGATTGAGGCGTTTAGTTGGGAAATACTTTCGCATGCGGCTTACTCACCAGACCTAACTCCGTCCGATTACTACTTATTTGCATCGATGGGACACGCACTTGCTGAGCAGCGCTTTACTTCTTACGAAAATGTACGAAAATGGCTCGATGACTGGTTTGCCTCAAAAGAGCAACAGTTTTTTTGGCGTGGCATCCACAAATTGTCAGACAGGTAAGAAAAATGTATAGCTAGCGATGGGCAATACTTCGAAGAAAATATTTTTTATCATTTTCATACAATAAACGTGTATTTTCTATACAAAAATTCCGGTTTCATATTTATAGACCTGGTACATAATATTAAGTACGTAACAAGCAACGTTTTGATGTTTACCGTTCTCATTGTTGAAAATTACATTAAATTTTTAACAGCGATACGGTGCCAAACTAAACTTTAATTCGCAAGCCTGTAATCATATATTAGAATTGGCTTTTGTTATAATTCGCTCTCCACCTCAGTTCCCATAGATTAGTAGCATCACGCGAATCAATGAACTTTGATAACGTGCTACAACGTTTTTGATGAAACGAGCGGCTAATTACTTTATGTTAATCCCTTGGTATCGATTGCGAGAGGTCAAAACACGGAATAGCAAATGTTGTTTACGTACCCTCGGCGGCTGTCTTACGTTTACATGTACGTTTATATATATCTGGTAGAAACTGTCATAAGTTACTGGTAATAGATTGAGACTACAGCGACATTCTGGCAAATAATCTTATAAAGTAAACAAATAGTACTAACGAGATATAATCGTAATTTTCGGGGTCACAAATATTACCATGTCAATAGTTTTTGCCAGAATTTACAATTTTCTGTTAACTCACGAGGAACTTGAATTTTGACCAATGTCGTGTTTTTTTTTTTCAATTATACTGTCTCGTGAGAAGAAGAAATCCATTGAATCTACAACGGTAAGTCAAGAATGATATGGAAAATAGTTGCAATTAAAAAAATTGTAACCTCCTAACCTCTGAAAGGTATACAAAATGAGCTGGTACTGTCATAAGTGAGATTAAATTATCTTAAAATGCGTTTAAATGAATCAAATTTGATGATATTACGGTATCACTAAACAGAATTAAATAATTGAGCACATTGAGCATCCTCATGTTCTCATGAAGTTTTCGGTGAATTAACATTGTGAGAAAATACAGATTTCTGTCATAAGATTAAAGATAGCATTTCAATTGATACCATAATAAAGATGTTATACCATACATTGGTTAAAACTACAATATTGTTGTTTAAACATATGCAGAATTTGAATGATTTGTTAGGACCTTATGAGGATGAAAATCTATTTTTTTTCGAAATCGATTCGTTACGTTTTCCATAACATTGTGATAACCGTGAATACATATTGACATTTGTTTGAAATTAACGAAAAAAATGTTTTCATATTACCTGCATTGAAACAGCGAGTTTCAATGGTTGTTTAGCCATTCGTAACGAATTAATTTCAGAACAATGCGATTCAGAGGACATAAAGTAGAAGTTTTCTGCCCTAGGGCAGAAAGTAGACTCTTTCTGCGCACTACATTAGATTCTAACTTCATTTTATCCCTGTGAGTATCGCATTTGTTTACTTTAAGCCTCTGAATTTTGTTCTCAAATTGTCTCGTTCGTGACGCGTGACATCGCGTGATGTCAGCCCTCGCCTTCGACTCGGGCAGCCAACTTCACACTCGTCTCAAATCGTCTTGTTTCACCCCTAGCCACAGAATATACTATTAAGTTTCTGCATGAAGACGAATCTCGCAAAGTTACTGTACGCATCCACCTTATCCAGTAAATATACTTTTTGCACGCGATGACGATACAGCTGCATATAACGTGTGAACGTGTGTGGTGAAAAAAAAATTTATTAATGGTTTGACACATATTTCTCAAAGAGATAAGACACACTCCGACAAGTATTTGGACTCGTGTAGCAGAAGAATGGTTATACAAGCCAAGACATTGCTAAACATGTTGGCGGTTGTCGCGTGACGTGAATGCGCGCCATCGTTTTTTTCGTACAAAATTCTTGTCATCTCTCTTTGCTTTTTTCCTTTCTCTATTCTCTAAAGTTTATTTGCCAAAAAAGGAAGTGAGAGAAAAGGGGAGAGGAAGCCACGGTGTCTTTGAAATTTTCATGAAGAAAATCGGCGTCGTCGCCACGTTCGTGTAATAGCGGTCGAGGTCGCACTCGACAGCAAAACCGAGAAAACGTTATTCTCAACGCGTATATAAACTGGCGGAAAGCACTAACGGTGCATTTGAGCACGTAGGCAAATTCGTTGCAAACATCGAGACAATAGCGTATGCCACAACGTGCGAGGAATTTTAAGTTGTCTTGCTTCTTCCGCGTTTGCAGGCAAACCCACATTTTACTCTATTTTCGTGGTTATGCTATGCAGTTCTTTTTTCGTGACTTCTCGCTCCACTGAAAGCAAGGGCAACGAGTGTGACATATGCTTCTGTAAGATGGCGACATCCAAGTCCAAATTTAAAATCTCCAAATATCCTTCGCTGTACTCCAAATGAGTAAAATCTGCCATTTTAGGAGGCTCTTGGGACACTGCACGAAGGTTAAAGCTCTTTGTCTCTGCTTCGTTGTACCCTCCGTAAGCTCTACACCCTCCCAAACCCGGGTTAGACTCTAAATCAACATAGAGTACATCTTCGTTCACTCTGTTTTGACTCTCACTCTCGTTCCCCGCCATGAAGTTCTTTGAACAAATGCTACAATTTGCTTTTGCCCTTCTGCAACTTGAGAATATTTTTTAAATACAAGTTATCGAGATGAGAGTAAAAGTAAAATCAACGGAGAGTCTACGAAATATGCTACCACCCTTAGATGCCCATCGCTCCAATTCAAATTGGTCAAATCTGCCATTGTGGAGTCAACTGAGGCTATAAATTGCAGTGTCAACGAAGCTTTTTATCTTCCGAGAGTTTATAGAGGGTACACGAAAGGTATACCGACGATACCATTGGAATCAATGGAGGGTCTGCGAAGGGTATACCGAGGATACAATCAAAATCAATGGACGATCTGCGAAGGGTATAACGAGGATACAATATGAATCAATGGAGGGTCTGAGAAGTATACTATCACCCTTCATTGCCCTTGGTTCAATTCCAAATGAGTTAAATTTGCCAGTTTGAAGAGTTAACGAAACCTACGAATTATACAGTGTCAAAGAAACTTTTCATTTTTACTCGGAAGAGTCTAAAAATGGAACACGAAGGGTATACCGAGGATACAAGAAGAATCAACATAGGGTTAATCATGTATGATATCACCTGACGTTGTCCCTTGTTTCACTTTAAACGTAACAAAGCTGCCGTCGTAGAGAGTCAACGAATTATACGAATTACAGTGAAAACGAAAGTTTTAACTTTTCCTCGGAATAGGCATAAAGAAGACAATTAAGGGCATCGTTTTTTCTTACTTTCAATCAATTATCATCGATAACGTACATCCAGATATACATTTTACACACAGATTGTATATCGAGCGTGCAGTGGTTCACTGGCTCACGTACGTTTCACCACGGATGTCCATGTTTGAGTTTACTTTGCAGATTTGTAAGAAAATGCCAATGCTTCGCTACCATCTCCACAGCATATATTCCTTGAAAAATATTATTGCTCGTTCTTGCTTTTATCCCATCCATTACGTTTTTCTTCTCTGTTGCACTCCTTTAATATTTGTCTGTCTATTTGTATACGCTTGAATCAATCACGGAAGTGCATATAAGAGAAGAAGCGAAAATGTCCCTCTGAAGAGGGTTTGAAATGGTACAGAGATGAAGATAGAAAGTTATCATTTTTAAGAAAAACTATCCAGACACAAAGCAACCCTACACTTAATTCGCTAATTTTGCGCTTTAAATTACTCGAGGCGCTGAAGGGCTTAGCAATGAACGTGCAGCACAAGAAGAGAATGGAACACAGAGCAATGAACGGTCAATACGATCAAGAGTTATGTTTCGAGATATCGAAAAGACAATGGTAGATCATTCAGACGTTGATTTAACCGTCATTAAAATTGGAACTTCGTGTATTTTTCGAATTCAGACATAAAGACAAGAAACTGAAACGATGAGATAACGAAGCACTCCCGTTAGCTGTAGCCCATTCGCGGTTTTCAGTAAGTTTTTTTCGCTGTGTAATAAAGTTCTTTAACCGTAGAAACGTGGTGGCCTTCTGTGGAACAATTGAATCATCAGCGAAGGTGGCTTGAACAAGAAGTGGAAAATCCAGGCGAAAAAAAATGACATTCGACAGAATAATAGTTCCAATCTATAGTGTCCACCATAGAAATGAAGCCGTGCTTTTGACACGGTCGAAGTGAAATTAAAAATAAAATTGCGTTACAGGTACTACGTTACTACAGACAGTCGTCGATTATTCCTCGATTCCAGTTCCAACCATCCTGAAAAACATTTCCGGATTCTGTCATTCTTTTTTTTTTTGTATTTCAGATAAACGGCAACAAAACTCAGCCTCGAGGCAGGGTTGGCCGCAACCGGGGCTGTTCGATCAACGCGTGCGAGTTCGTTTTTTTTTTTTAACGGACGCACTAGGCTATGAAGCAACAGCACAGTGTTGAATGAAAGAGAAACGGTGGCGAGGGCTCGGTATACCGCCTATTTCGCAGCAAAGTGAATACGAGCGCGATGGCACAATTGGCTTCATTGTGTCCATTGTCGTTTGCAGGTATATCGATACGATGAAGCAGAGTACGAGAGGACGCAAAAGAACGAGTAATCGAGAGGATAGAGCGGACTCGAACGCACGAGAAGAATAATCGTATGAGTGTCAAGAGGATCGAATCAGGTCAAAAGCATAAGAATCATTTTTCGATAATTCTTCCCTTGCTATTTACAAGGAAGGATACCTTGGTGTCCCTCTCCGATTTTGATGAAACTCACGTATGTTGTAGAGCATCGAAAACTAAAAGACACGTATATTTTTATCAGCGGAAAAACATTTCTAAGGGGTGAAATCGCCCTTCAAAGTTAGACATGCCGAGGGATGATTATGCAGTTTCACCCAGAAGACGTCAACCGATTTTAATGAAACAAAAACTAAAATACTCCTCATTGAAGACAATAAAAATTCCACGTGAAGTTGAAGAAAAAAATTCTTTTTCACAGGTGAAACTGCATAATTACCCCTAACTTTGAAGGGCGATTTCACCCCTTAGAAATGTTTTTCCGCCGATAAAAAAAATACGTGTCTTTTAGTTTTCGATGCTCTACAACATACGTGAGTTTCATCAAAATCAGAGAGGGACACCAAACTATCCTTCCTTGTCAGAATAAAGTTTGCATAAAATTGAAACAGAAATTTGATTTTTTATTTCAATCGAAGAAATATGAGTGCACGATCAAAGAATCGACTTAAAGAAAAACTACAAGAGTATCATGTTTTTCTTAGAAGTTAAATCAAAGAAGTTTCTACATTATTTATTGTATCGTAACAATGACATGTCCTTTTAGAAACTATGAAGCTACAATAAAACTCTCCCTCTCTCTTAAATTTTCTAGTAATAAAGAATAAAACCAACACGACAACGAACTTAACAAGCAAATTAATTCTTCGAAGCTGTAAATCTTTGATACATTTCCCTTGCTCCGAGTCTAATAATTTTTTTTTTTTAGTTACGTACATTATTTTCCCTCATTCGTTGATGCATGGTCAAGAAGTAGCACGAGCTCGTACCTATCAATCGGACTTTCCAAACCCTCTGAAGCAATTCCTCATCTCTCAGTATCAAAAGCAACCTTCTGTTACCAGTCTTGATTTCATCCGCTCTCCAACTTAGACAGCAAGAGATGAAGCTGCAATAACTCTCTAAAGGGATGTATCAGCTTTGCATGCATTACTGCTCAGCATGGATGCATATCGAGTAGTCTGTGTCGTGAAACGAGACTTCCGGTGTCGAGACGTGGCGTATTCAAGAATCTCGTCCGTCTATCCTGCTTCTATCGCTGTTCTTAGTTCACTCTTACCGTCTCATGCCGAAGATCGGCTTATCGCGAAGCTCTCTTTCAACCCCTTGATCTTTTTCTATCTCTCTTGGGTTCTTCGATGTCCGATCATCCGAATCTTCGTTTTCAACAATTTCTTCTCACATTTACTGTTGCATATATCTGTATAGATAGATAAGAGTGTAAACATACTATCGGTATATTGATGGTAGACAACGGTTCGTTTTTCTCAGTACGGTGTTAGCGATAGCCACTCGTAGAAATTGAAATATAATCTACAGTCGCGATATCTAATATTTCTCTGCTTCTTTGGTTTTGTCGGTATCTGATTCAACAAAACTCAACTTGATTCATATTCTCTCGAACGTGGGGAAGATGAGTCGGCGTCATCGGTTTTATAATCCCTCGCAGTTGATCGAAAGTTCTGTGCACCCAGTACTGTAAATTTATAAAATATATGTAGTATAAGATAGCATCAGTATGCTACAATCTGTGGAGCATCGTAATGTGATCTATTGTCGCGATATCTAATAACTCGGTGCTCCTTTCAATTCGTCGGTATTCAATTTAGCAATGTTCTGCTTTATTTGTATTCTCTGGAAAACGGGGAAGATGAGCACGACATTGTCTCATATACTTACGCACTTTACACACAGTATCATAAATATACAAAATGTATGTAGCGGAATAATAGCGAGTACCGTCCATTTGTAAAGGATCGAGGCGTTCTATGAACAATCCATAACGTCGGAGAAAATGTAGATGGGATTGCAGCTATGTACCAACAATATTGTGCCGCGCAATATACAAGAACTATGACGTATACAACGAGACTCGCGTATAAGCAATACGACAAGTAGATACTCTCTCCAAGCGAGCACTCGGGCCATGTCGCCATTTTCTCATTACTTTCATCTACATTAAAGAGATACTTTGCAACACTTTATTTCTTACACATACTTTACCATCATTGCACGCATACCAGGGTTAACCACCATCACCCACGTAACCACATAACCAATCACTTTCTGACTCAGTCGACCCTCCTTACTCATCGATGAGTAGGTTGAGTAACGTCGCATAGAAACTAAGAATTTTGCCTCTGAAAGGATCTCGTTTCAATATATTCGATCCAAGAAATGTAGTCAATACATAGTTCCATCAAGCTTGACTCAAAAGTATAATACCTGATAATAAATTTTAAATAAAGAAATATCTACTTCGTGATGCCCAAAAAAAATTAATAAGACAGAAATATTACTTTAATTCCTACAGGAATTTATATTATCATTCGTTACCTCTCGGCATTTGTTCTCGATTACCATAAAAATATGGAAATGCTGACCATCGATATGGTACTTTTTACCAGATGCGCTTTCTCTCAGTGCGTTAATGCAGACTACGAAAATCAAATGGAATATAAAACTTACGTTACATGTCTAAAAATAAAATTGAAACGGTGAAGGTACGTAGGTCCTTTCTTATTACCGATTAAGTTTTTTTTTTATTGCTATAAGTAGCTGATACGTTCGAACATTTAGATAATTGAACGTTTAACGTAAAAATTAGAATTCTTCGTCGGGTATTATTCGAAGATATCTAATTAGTTCTGCTTCTGTATGAGATCGTACGTATAAAAACACAGAAATAACGGGACTCGAAGAAGCGGCGATGCCCTCGAACGATGTACAGCGCGAAACAGCACGAGAAGAGGGGAACGACGTGGGTGATGACGATGAGACACTGCGTGAGCGACGAGGGGTTTGGAGACGAACGGGCTGTAGCATCCATCATTCGACGGAAACCAGCCGGCACATTGCCGGAAGTGACGTCACCCCTGAAATATCGACTAATAATTTATACGCAGACGTTCGCGCCCGCTGCGCACACTTCGCGCCTGACGTCCCGACGACGTCTATTCCCCTTTCGTCCTTAATAACGCAAACTGACGGCACCGTTCGCGATTGTTAGTGCACGTGCGTGCATAACAAATATATTTTTTTATTTTCACCGCAAATCCGGTGTTCACCGCTTTGCCGCATCGGTTTGACTGACGTCCTCAAGGATAATAATAAGGCTTTTATGAGATAAGTATTAAATATTTGAGAAACGAGTGAAATTCGATATTGTTACAGATACGACTAACGGAAACGGATACATAAGTTGATAATATATCGTAAAACTTTTAGGAATTCATGATCTTAACTTCTTCTTATGTGCTAGTCGCTAGATTCATTACGATTCGTAACCTGGACCAAAGCTGAAAAACTAGTAAGAACCCTTCTAGTAAGAATTTTCTCATTGGCGACATCTTGGAGATGGACTTGTCGTAGCCATCTCGACATTCCACGTTTCTATATAATCGGCCGCTCATCTTAATTAATACTTGTTAAGCATAAATGTCATATAAAACGAAACATGAAAGTTTACTGTAATTCATAAAACAATTGATTGATAAGCATGTATGAATCAATTGAATAGAGAGTCCAGATTATTTTATATGTAGAAATTAAGTAATTTTGAAGTAAAACTTCTTTAGCGAGGGTAACGACAAAATTTTATGAAACGCAAAAAACGACAGTAAAAAGAGAGGCTCATACAGTTAGGGAGAGTGACAATGAGATAAAACACACTATATACAGTATTTCTTATCCTAGGACTCCTTTTTGTGCAGATGTTCGTTCCCCCACGCGAGTAGAGGGCACGAGTCGTATGGTTTATTGTATGTGTATATGATATATACAGGGTGGCCGATTTATCTGAAGACATTGAAATATTTCGAAAACTACGCATCGGATCAAAAAAAGTTCTGAATAAAATTTGTTCGCCTGGAAGGGGGTCATCCAATGATACCAAAGTTGACCCCTCACCTCTACCCTCTGGGGTGGGGGTGGGGGCAACTTTGAAATCGTGAAAGGGAACCCCTATTTTTTATTGCAGATTCGGATTTTCCATAAAAAACTAAGTAACTTTTATACGAAACATTTTTTTTCGATTCGTGATAGATGGCGCTGTAATCGCAAGGGACCTGATTTTTGCGAATATCTCGAGAAATTACACATCGGATCGAAAAAAGAAAAAAGACATGTTTCATTTTTCAAAAAGCTATTCAGCGATATGAAACTCGATCCACCCTCCCCCCCATCCCTACCCCATTGTGGTGAAAATGGAAGTTGCTTCAAAATCGTGATTGGAAAATTCTATTTTTTCCCTGGTTTTCCATGACAAAATCCATTGATTTGAATTTATTGTTGATATGAAATTTTCTCACACATGGCGCTGCAATCGAAAGCATGTATTCGTTTATTAATAAGTTAACAACTACTTTTAGCGTTACCCAGGAACAACGACGTGGACATAGTAGTTTTTGTTCCCATCGGGGTGCTTGTTTTAGGTGAGTCCCCTTGCTTCTCACCATTGGGGTGCTTGTTTTAGGTGAGTCCCTTTGCCTCTCACCATCTTTTTTCGATCTATGACGAATCGAAAAAAAATGTTTCAGATAAAAGTTATTTATTTTTTTTATCGGGAATCCGAATCTGCAATAAAAAATAAGGGTTTCCATTTACGATTTCAAAGTTGCTTATAACAAGTTACATATTACAAAGTTATATATTACAAGTTGTTGGTAAGGTGTCGACTTTAGTATCATTGGATGACCCTCTTCCAGGTGAACAAATTTTATACAGAACTTTTTTTGATCCGATGCGTAGTTTTCGAAATATTTCAATGTCTTCAGATAAATCGGCCACCCTGTATATGTATGTATGTGTGTATGAATGCTGTGCATCACTGTGCGCGTTGTATCCTCCTTGAGAGCAAGAGAGTGATAGAGAAATAGATAAAGCTCAATATGGCGGCTAACGTTAGGATACTATAAAATTTTTTGGTTTTTTCTGAGACTCGGATCGACAATAATAATCCTCTGCATATTTCTGATTTCCATTTTGTCGAAAATATAAGCGTGCCACAAACAGGTCAGGTGGCGTAGCCATTTATCACAATACAAATGACACATCACATATTGTTTTGTCTCAAATGGATATAATTGATCATCAATGTGATTGGTTGGAGGTACATCTGTCAGTTATCGGAGAGTTTTGTGCTTGTCAAAGCAGCTTACAAAATGGACAAGTTATTCGAATCGTTAGATATATTTCCCGAATCAATTTATTAAAAATTATCCTTCTCTGTGTCTTACTCTCTACCCCCCCCCCCCCCCCACTCTTTCTCTCTCTCTCAGCCTCATTGTTTGAATATAATCTGTTCAAATCGCCATTTTTTGGGTGGTTGAAGTAAAAAAAAATCACTCATATTAATTTCAGAGGTTTCACTTTTGTCGCGTATGGTTGTCACACGCCTGTTTTTTTTTCTCGTGGATTTAAGTCACTATGATTCGGTTAATTTAGCGATTTCTGCAAGGATTTGCGTTGCGTCGTACATCGAAATTTCCATTTAAAAAATTCGATGAACCACACACTTTACGGTTGCGTCGAAATTCTTATAAGCTGAACTACAAGTATCAGTTTCATTTTCAACGATATCGAATCGAAATATACATTTCATAATATATTATTGATTCAGTGCGATTGACTGTGTCGTGTGACACAATGTTAATTTTTCTGTTTATATATTAACATTTGTCGCTGAAATTATCGGTAAATGAGCGTATACATTTTTTTATCTCAGATTTGATAGTTTAACTAATATCTGATTGAACAAGATAACTGCATTAACCCTTTATAAATCACAAGAATATCCCCAGTCCTTGACGCTACCATAAAAACACATTACCCCTACTCTGCTCTTTGTAATTTAATTCCGGGATGGTTTCGGGTGTTGTGACTCTTTAGGGTTAAAGGCGTATACGGTAATCGAGTCAGTTTTGTAGTAAGTGGAGCTCGAGCTAATTTTATTCTCGTATTGGTTTATATCTCATTAATGGATTCTCGTTATTATTGATTGATAAAGATTGACACTATCAGGTCGAGTGTGCATATTCGTTCGATTTTCATGAATGTGAGTTGTTAAAAATTAACTGTATGCATTTCTATCGCGATTTATTCGACCTACATACATCTAGAACTGACTATTTATTTTACATACAAAGGTTCTTTGGATGATAAGTATTCTGATCATTAAGAATTGAAAATCGTGTGTAATATTTAATAAATTTAGTATCAAGATTATTAATCAATTTCAGAAAGTATTCTTCACAGCGAATCGATAGACGGTAATATTTATAATATCGATTTATTACTATTTTGGAAATTTAAAAAAATCGTCGACGGATACGATTTATTCGTAAAGCTCCGCGATAAGCGATGTTTGCGGTATTCAAACTTGAACCATACGCGAACAATCGACCTACTTAATAACCTAACGACGAGCACGTTGCTCGCTAGACAAAACCGACTTCATGAATTTTATTTTAAGTTGACATTTTTACGGACAGGATCAGCTGCATTGTCAGTGTGTGGACTCAACTATTACCGAAGTCAAATCCCCTACATTGTGAACATGGTGCAGTGATCGCTTAAACTTGCATTGACTTCTTGGTTCAAAGCACCTGATTTTTAACAGGTTTTGTCGGTTGAACAGAGGTTCTACGCGTCATGTAGGAGGTGAGAAGATTCAATTCTACACAGATAGGGAACTTCATACAATAAGTTGTATGAAATTTTACCAGATACGACGAGTAGTTCGCACGAGCGTCACGTAAGTTCTACGGAGTGTAAAAGAAACGGTTGACTCTCTATGTATTAGAGTAATTGTAGGTTGAACTGAGAGTGAAACCGGTAATTACGAATGATTCACGATTCACGTAGAGCAAACGGGTGAGACGATTTTTTATTTCAGTGTGCAAACAATTTGTTTCACGCGTGCAACTATATTTACAAAATATTTCCATCGAAAGTTAGACTTTTAAAAAACAGTTTTAATTATCGAATTAATACATTTTCTTTGTACTAAAACGGATGTGCTTTGTATGATACGTTTAATATCTGCAATTGGTGTTGTAATTTCACAAATATACTGTTTTTACTGGTTGGACATAAAAAATATTTTCTTATATTTATGTTTAAAAAAGTACATCCCGTAGAAATTTGTTTAACGTAAGATGTGTTTCTAAAGAACAAAGTATAAGTTCTAAGGTCTGAGTTAAACGGCATAAAATAAGTAGCTTAGCCCAGTTTAAGAATTAAATAAAAATTCACCATATAAACTCATCGTACTCGTAATATATTCCTTGTACAGGCGGATATCGCAGGTTCCGCTGTGCCGTTATGAGTAAAACAAAAGTAACTATTGTCATTCAAGAAAAAAAGCCTGATTTATAACGCGTCGCGTCGTAACCCCCCGCAACCAAATTCACTTTTCATATAGGATGAGTGAAATAAAAAAGATAGTTTGCAAGTGCTTATCCCATGCTGGGCACGATGGACACGTACTTTTGATACTTCCAGCAGTACCGTGCGTAGTATACGAAGAGAGCGGTGAGAAACGAGGCGAGCGAAAAGGTGGTGAAGGTAAAGAAAAAAGGAGAACTTGAAGAGGAAATGCGTCGCAACTTCCATTCAACGAGTGCCGATGAAAAAAATATAGCCGCTTGCGTGGCTACAAGCGTACTGGAGTAATAAACAGGTTCGAGTTATCGTCTCTTTCGCCCTACTATAGGTACGCACGTATATGCTTCTCTGTTATACGACTTTAGGTATATACATATAAATATATATCTTACGATATACTCGTTTTCACCGGTCTCCAACAAAAAGTTGCAGTTATCGCGTAGTACCTCGGTAGATTCGCACTTTTACTCGCTTTCTCGGTGAACTACAAATACAGCGTTTGCCTCTCGCTTCCTTTAGCATTACGAGAGGAAACTTTAAGGGTTAAGACCGAACTTCCTTCGTAGTACAGTTTTCTTTTATCGTTCTCGGGTGATCTCGTGGAAAGGAGAAATAAGTGACCTATATAATAAATGTGTTGGAAGAGTGGCAGGATAGCAGAGAAGCTTCGAAGCTTCGATTCATAGCTGTAATGGAGAGAAATGCAAAAGAGAGAGAAAGAGAGAGAGAGAGTGAAGCGAAGCATAGCCAGTTCTGTTGAAAGGAAGTCCGGGGCTTCGGTCCCACTCAATATTCCATATTTCTCGTGACAATTTTTCCCCAGTAAATTTATAGACTTTTCTTTACCGTTGGGCGCTGTTCCAGGAGCGCAGCCATATACCGTTGCGTATTAGACTGCTGCTTCGAAGGGTGAATTCACTGCACTCGGTCTTTTCCCATGAACAAGAACGCAGCAGGGAGAATGGCATGCAGCTTTGGAAAAAGAGAGGGAGAAAGCGAGACTGTACTGATGAAAGAAAAAGCTTCCATTCCAGAAAATACTTCCTGTGATGCGAGCATGACTCAGTGCGACGAATAGGGCAGTGAAAAAGTGGTTGAGAGATTTTTGCGATAAGCACGTATGTACTTGGCTAGGTGCACATTGAAAATTACTCTCGTTCTGGTTACGTATCCGAATACACGAACGCTTATCCATACACATTTCTATTTGTCTATACGTGTGAGTATTCAGGCAAATGGCTGTCAATTACGATACCATGGTTGCTCTCAGGTGTATTGTCGATGCAATTCAATTAAAACGTAAACGCACGGTTTCAATCGCACTGCACACAATGAACCATTGAACGGTTATATTCATGGAACTAGTGTCTGGTTAAACATTGTTATATATTGCATGGTACAAGTGTTGAAATATACATCAGCTATATCGATTTTTTAATGTTCATTCAGAATTAAATGCTCCTGCGTCGGTAATTAAAATGCTTGTGTGCAGTTAATAAAAACAATAAATTTCAGGAAAAGTTGAAATACGTACCAGCCGTGTGTGCTAACGGTATATGATTGATCACTCGTAGATTTTATAGATTTTTATGCTTCTCGTTCTTGCTGATAACATCGAAATATACATGCAGATCGGAATTCGAGTGAACATACAATCGAAGGGCTGTACCGTGACTTTTGGTAGAACGAAATTCTACGGTAATTTACAAAATTTCATACGCCCTACTCAATATATATATGTACGTACTGGTAAACTAACTTTAAATAGGTACAAACATCTCAGCTAAAGTTATATTTTGTGAATAGTTGCCTAAGATGTACGACCTTCGATCCTCGTTATCTCAAGAAGCACACTTGCTTCAACTGTACAGTTTCTACTGTTTATAATTTTAAGTGTCGGCGTGACACTTCGACTCTTTCAGTTATAGCGAATGGAATCCTTCCAAAGCTTATTAAAATGTTTATCTGTATACCATAGGCAACTTATTCATTCTAAATTATATACGGGACTTAAATATATTTATTAAATCATGATATTTGACCGCAAACACCCATGGAAAAAAATTATTGATTGTTACAACCAATTTACAAGGTTAAATACGTTTCAGGCGATCAATTAGTTGCACCATTAAATTATTGTACAAGCGATATATTTAAATGATCCCGTGCTTATCTTATTAATATATAAAATAAGAATGAAGCATATAGAATTTTTGTTGACGCATACAAATATATTTGGTATAAAAAGTATTTAAACAAGCTACATTTTGTTGACGTAGGATCATTAGGTAGGAGTACTTTGTTGCTGCAGGTTTCAAACACAAATTCTAGGGACTTGAATTATAGTCACGAAAATATTATCTTTACTCAGAGGGTTCAGAAATAATGATTTATTATCAAAACATTTATTATTAAAAATATATTACGATTTTTAAAAAGAACGTGAGACAGTTACGATTCGTTCTACGGATCTCCGACATTTTCTAAGGTTTTCCTAGATTGTTTCGATATAATTGAATATCTGCTGTCTCCTTATAGATACATTCTTCCTTTCATCTTTCCTCTCAACTTCTCTTTGCACAATTCACAGTGTATTTTTCGCCTCGTAACTACGATTCTAGATAAGGTTACGTTTCAATACCATGAAAATTATGCTCGCAACTGTTCCGCAGCTGATAGGAATCCGAGATGTTTCCATGCCGATTTTATTTCTATTTCGCATACCTCTCTTTTTCCACGACTTTCCCATCGTTATAGCGGCAAAGGTCCAATAAGAATTGCAAATCGAGTAACTCGATACTCTCATCTTCACGCCGGCAATGCTCTCAGGGCTCAAAGCATTTCTGGACTGATCGTATATCTATTTTAAAAAATATTTTCTCCACCCGAGGCTGCGTCGGCATGCGCAGCGGTCTGATTGAACAACGTTGTGTTTCGATGCATGACGGGTGCAATAATATCTTCTCCAGCGCGCGAGCGTCGTTAGCCTTCACGACTGAAGGCTAACGAGCCTCCACGATTCTGTTCTATACGACACAACGTAGCACTTTGGGCTTAAAGTGCCTCGTTACGTGAGACACGCGGTAAGAGTAAGACACATGTATACGTCGGAGTGATGAACGGTATAAGATAGACCGCGAATCCCTTCATTTGGTCATCATCAGCGGCTACCAGACTCGGATCATCTCCTATCTTTTTTCATTGTTTTAAACGAATTCCTCTTTATGTCCCATTATTCTTTCCTCTTTATCTCCCAACTCATTTAAAAAAGCAACGAGAGGTACCTCTCTCACTTAGACGTCAACCGCTGCGTGACTTATGACCTCATAAGACGTAACACGAACTCCAAATGCTTTATCGCTTAATCAATGACGGGCCGAGCTTATTTTTTTTTTCTTTGAATATATTCCGCCATCTGGAAAAGTGTTTAATATTAAAATATTTGTCGAATTTATGTGTTTGTGCATATATGGACGCATCTGTGCATTCAACGTGTATACGCTATATACATTTAATTTTCAACTATTACTAAGTACACTATATATACGTTATAACATGATGAATAGCTGGAAATGAAATTATGAAAGGTACCCGAAGATGGTAAATCGTTAAAGTTCTTGCGGCCTTTTCGAGCCAGCACTAACAATGAATCAGAGACGCGCCGCGTGATTCCTCGAGCGAAAAGTTTATTCGCAGAAAGTGGACGCTGAAATAAATGTTGTTACCATTATAATGACTTGGAGCCAAGATGAGGAAAACAAATTTTCATCGAATACCGGTTGTGGGTCTACATAATTAAATTAATCTACCAGCCGGTAGCAGCGACACGAATCAAGTTAAAAGAGCCTAAATATGCCCATTTATCACACAGATAGAATGTAGCACGCGTATCCATAGGAGGATATTCGACGATAATTATCGTACGGAGGAACGATGATCGATTTGATCGTACCCTCGTCCATTCACTTTTATTTCATCCTAATTAATTGATTAGATATTAAACGAAAAGTATACAAATAACATTTTATGGTGAATCGTGAAAGAAACTTACAAATGTAAAAATAGTTGTCGTGGAAAAACAAAATTCTATTTTATAATAAAATGAGTTTTAAAAGAACGGAGACTGGTGACACGATCGGTGTCAAGAGTTATGTTACATATGACTTTTATTGATTCGGTCACGAGAATATTTTGTCGTGTCAATTAATTACGATGGCTGTTTTAACACAGTCTCGTTCGCCATAAAATATACTGATCGATGAATTTTACTCTGGAAATCGTTGTATAGCTGCTATAATTTAAGGCAGATAAGATCGCAATAATAATCTCCAGGATAACTGTTTCCAGCAGCCGCTCAGGTGTTACAGCTACCAAAGACTGCGACACTAATACCGATACTGTATCCAAACTGCCAGGATCAATTAATATAAAATTAATGATGCAATTCAGAATCGAATTTGTCGACGACTTCTTTGAATGCGACGATAGTCAATAAATAATCTGGATACCTGTGTTAAACATTTTTTTAAATCTTTTGAAATTCTGTAAATCGCGTCATTGATGGAAATTACTAAGTTTCTCGACAGCGACATAAAAAAAAGAACGGATAGCTGCTACCGCAACTATAATCCGGGAATATATATCAGGGGTACAAATTGAAAATGCGGGTTTGATAACAGATGGCGTTACTAACGCTATACGCATCAGGCAGTACTGTGACTATGTTCATGTCAAAGCTACGTCTTATAGCTTTAATTTTCAGTATGTGTCAATTTGTCGCAGTGTCAAATTCATAGTTTTTTTGAGCTCTCAATATGTCGAGTTTCGTGCCAACAAAACAGCATTTGCGGGAAGTTTTAATTTACTTCTTTAATTTGAAGAAAAGTGCTGCTGAAGCACATCGATTGGTCTCCGAGGCTTATCCGAGTCATGTTCCATCGGTTTCAACGTGCGAGAGATGGTTTGTGCGGTTTAGAAGTGGTGATTTTGACGTTGAGGACAAAGAGCGGCCGGGCCAAGTGAAAAAGTTTGAGAATGCTGAATTGGAGGCAATACTCAATGAAGACTCGTGTCAAACTCAACAAGAGCTCGCAGATTCATTGGGAGTGACACAACAAGCCATTTCCCATCGTATAAAAGCCCTCGGAATGATCCAAAAGCAAGGACATTGGGTGCCGTATGAGCTGAAGCCGAGAGACGTCGAGCGCCGTTTTTTTGCATGCGAACTGCTGCTCGAACGGCAAAAACGGAAGGGTTTTTTGCATCGCATTGTCACTGGTGATGAAAAGTGGATCCATTACGATAACCCGAAGCGCAAAAAATCATATGGTTACCCCGGCCATGCATCATCATCGACGGCCAAACCAAATATTCACGGCGCCAAGCTCATGCTCTGTATTTGGTGGGACCAGCTGGGTGTGGTGTATTATGAGCTATTGAAATCGAACGAAACCATCACAGGAGCACTATACCGAACTCAATTGATGCGTTTGAGCCGCGCACTCAAAGAAAAACGGCCACAATACGAGCAAAGACACGACAAAGTAATTTTGCAACATGACAACGCTCGGCCACATGTTGCAGCGCCGGTCAAAACATACCTACAAACGCTGAAATGGGAAGTCTTACCCCACCCGCCGTATAGCCCAGATATTGCTCCTTCCGATTACCACCTTTTCCGATCGATGACACATGGCCTAGCTGACCAGCGCTTCCATTCTTACGAAGAAGCCCAAAAATGGGTCGATGACTGGATAGCAGCCAAGCCGGCCGAATTTTTTCGCGACGGTATCCGTAAATTGCCAGAAAGATGGGAAAAAGTTGTGGCTAGCGATGGACAATACTTTGAATAATTCATTTGTTACCATTTTTTCAGAATAAACGTTCAAAAATAGAAAAAAATCCCGCATTTTCAATTTGTACTCCTGATAAGATACAGCGAGTTTCAGGAAATACCGTTACATCATCAAAGACTCTCTAATAGCATTGCGATTAAATAGGTTCCCTGACTGTGTGCTAGATAGAATTCTTTGCTAGACCAAAGTCCGATCGTATACGTTTCAGCTGTCGCGAATCAGCTTATTTTATTTACGATTTAAGGTTATCGCGATTATATATGACGGCATAAGGGGTTGTTGCTGGTGCAAGGAGTGCAGTTAAATAGATATCCTGGCTCCTGACGCCACGGTAAAAACGATACTTGGTATACGAGGAGTTATCGACTGACCAGTTTTCGAACGTGCGGAAAAGAATGGCAGGATTAAGTTCGGACAGCTTGGGTAGCCTGGGAATAGCCTGTCGAGGTCACGAGATCGTTGTGCAATAACGGACGTTCAAAGTGGAAAAACGCAGCAGGTAAGAGAGCCAATCCGGCGGAGCAACGTTTCGATCGAGAGATGCTTCGAGAAGTATAAAAAAAAAAATTATCAAGAAAAGCGGAAGTGTATCAATACCGAGTATAAAACAAAAATTAAAAAGTGTCAAAACCTCTTTACGACGTCAGATCGCTCTACCGACATGAGGTGCTACCGCTACTTTTGTAGCGGTAGCACCTGTAAAAACATACATATTTGCATTTTAGGTACATAAATGTACGCTAAGTCGGCCCTTTTCATCCTTCTTTCAATCAAAAATTATATTCAAATTTTCTAAATAAAATATCTTACGGAATTTCTCTGGAAGTTTATTTTTTATTTATTTTTATCGTCCCAATGAAATCAATCGCATTTAAATCGCTAGACACTATCCTGATATATGATTAACTATCATTTCGAGTTAAACGTTTTTTCTACGATTCTACAGATACGCACAGACGCACACTCACACAGAGCTTTTCCTCTGTACATGTACGTATACGCGCGGAACCGCTCACGCACGCACCAACACCCACGGAGTCGAGTCCCGCAGCGCCGTTCTCAGCTCTCTCCGCTCTCTCCCCGTCCCGCCGGTAACGTGCGTTTACCGCCCGGTGATTGGCGGGTACGAATTTATAATATTTATTATCTACTTTAGGTGTAAACATTCTAGTTGAACACTTTAACAAATGTCTCTATTATTTAATAATTCCATCTGCACAGAATTTCCATATAGTGGTTACAGCACTGTTCGAATGATTTCAATATTTGAAAAAATGATGTATCAATCGATAATTCTTTATGGTGATCTGTACAAAATTATCTGTTCTTATTACAAAATAACACTAACTGTGAGTTATATAATAACACTAACAATTAAGTATAACAAAAGTGTGCGCTTACCTAGTTTTTTTTTCCAAAACATAATTTACACTCTTCGTTTAAACGTAATTTTCAGTAGCTCACTTTCTTTCCTAAAATGCAGTTTAACAATTTGTTGTGTATATTTCTATATTGAATTCCTCGTTTAGTAGATTATTAAATATCGATTGTACTTTTGATCTAAAACATTATCTTAATAAAAAAAACATTTAATTTTAAGCAATTACCAAAAATGTATCTCGACCGAACGATATAAAACATATCTGTTGATGAATGGGGGCGGGGTTGAAGTTTCGAATATTAAAAGTAACGAAGGTCTAAAATTCCGAACGGTATTATTCCACTCGAAACATTTTACAACGATTTATTCCAACAATAGGCTATACAACCGAAAAAGACAAGCTATAGAAAATAAAAAATGGATCAACGCTGTAGATTATTCATTAAATTAAATTAATTGAAGTATATAAATCAGTCAAACAATTATGTTAAAAGCACTCGATATCTTCATCGTGGGCCACATGAATCCTTTGGTGCCTATAAAAAAAGTATATAACTACGCCGTTTTAAATAATTAAGCTCTCGTTTGACGATTTCATGGCGATGTTCTTCCTTAAATTCGTAGCAGAATGAGTAAATTGACTGATACTGCTTCTGTTTACTTTTGTCTGTAATTTTATTATTTTATGAATGTCTTTTTAATATATTTGCATATAGAATTTTTTAAATATCGATCACATCAATCTTTAACAACATTGCAAAAGTAAAACAAATATCGTTTAAGCGTCAAAACGTTAAAACCACACGTACAAGCCAAGTACAATATTGCAGCCCTACGTATCAATTTTTATTTAATTGCTTCAAGCAATTAGATTCGATATCCAGCACCCTCATTTGTGTTTATAAAATGTTTTCTACAAATATTACTCTCAAACATTTTACGACCTTAATTTTTAATGTAATAAAATGAAATCGTACAATTTAGCGAATAAGTAAAATACTTTATCGCATGGCTCTCTATTACATTAATAAATTAATTATGTAATTAAAACCGAGATAGACAGCTTCGCAGGGATTTTCTACATTTTCCTTTGATATCATGGTTCTCTTTGAAAGCTCGTTAGTGTACCCCGCACTTATTCAGACTTAAACAAACAGTACTTAAAAAACGCTATATCCAAAATACAACGTAATCCCTATTAGGTGCGCTGGTACATACCTTTGATGTTTTTAATAATAGCTTTAGTCAATAAAAATATCGAGGGATGCTGCAGCGTCTTGATCCCAATATTTGAGAGAAATAAATATTCATGCCGACGTTATTAATAATTTTAAACATTACAAACAAGTTTGAATCAAGAGGGAGACAGATTAAGCCAGGGTTACAGAATTATGCTGTACTATTATTATGTTACATCACGAAATGCTAAGTAATGTAATATAGCATTGCGTATTGAACTGTAATGTCGAGTATCGCAATACAACGCAACATAGCGTAACGTAATATGCCGTAACACAGTAAAGATGTGTAAACCTAAGTCAGGACATCCCCCTGAAACATCAAAACTTTGATTTTGTAACAATATCGGAAAATTGAGCTTCAATAATAAAGAAAAGTACGCCAAAAATGTATTGTAAGTACATAACAATGTATAGAGCATGATGCACTTTTTCACGCCCTTATAATGTTTTTCTTATGATGTTAATTCTTAAAATGACTTTTGTAATGGTTACATTTTTTTCTTTTTTACTACTCGTCATACGATTTTGACTTTTGTAAAGATTTTTTTTTGGATTACGAATATAGAATGTCAAGAAGAACGATCGTATGTGTGAAAATCTGTACTAGATTGTACTCTCACCGTCTACTCTTTTATACATTTTGCAATCTTTAAGTCAGAATCCTGAAATAAAGAACTTCGGGATCACTCTTATTATTATGTTTTCATTAATAGTTGAAAAATTTTATGACCGACACATAACTGCCGACCCACCCTAACTACAATACTAATATCAAAATTACAGCACTAATTTCAGAGGTTGGATTATATGGAGAAAAGAAAAATATATTTTTTATAATTCGACAACCTATTTGTAGTACAAGAAAAAAGTAACGTTGGAATGTAAAATTATAAGTTCAAACTTGCTTTATCCTTATCTGAATAGGACGGTCTGTGTAAAAAGCTCTAAAATTTTTTATTCTAGCTTACTGCAAGCGGCGCAAACTCAAGCCAAAGGTTAAAGACGATTTGTAATGCGAAATTGAAGGGTTAGGAAAATATATCTCAAGTGGTACCATCAAGCTAGACATTACTGAATCGTAAAGCACCACTGCAAGGAATGAATGATCACTGGGAAGTTTGTTGCCTCCGTTGCCTCACTTTACGACGCTCCGCCCCGAGTAGAAACTAAGTTAAGAGGTCTGTCAATAGTCTGACTAGTTTTAGCTCTTTCGGTCTAAAAAATTAAACAAGAAAAAAATTGAACTGTTGCCACACGGAGGGAAGTCTGTATATCGTGACAGCAAAAGTTTATATGCTAGTCGTATTCATGGTGTAGAAATAATTCGAAATGTTAATGTAGCAAAAATTGTGTACCGAAGGCAAACCCATATTTGTTACAAAAGCAGAAAATGCACGAACCTGAAAGATTTGCTCATGTAGCGAAAGATTTCCTTGTGTAACACATGATTTCGTTGGTGTAAGGTAGTTGCCTCCTTTGCCTGACTTTACGATACTCCACGCCGAGTAGAAAATAAGTTAAGAGGTCTGTCAATAGTCTGGCTACTTTTAGCTCTTTCGGTCTCAAAAAATAAACAAGAAAATAATTGAACTGTATGTCACACGAAGAGAACTCCATATATCATGATAGCAAAAGTTAATTTGCTAATCGTATTAATGTTGTAGCAACAATTCAAAATAATAGTCTACCAAAAATTGTGTATCGAAGGCAAACACATATTTGTTACGAAAGCAGAAAATTCACGATCCCGAAAGTCTTGTTTGTGTAACATAAGATTTGCTCGTGAAACATATGATTTACTAACGATACATGTAAGTTTTGCTGATGGCACATATAGAATTGGTAATGCCAACAATCTCCATTCCTATCAATACGCACATAAATTTCTCAGGCACATGTATCAGGTAACACATGATACAATGCTGATGGAATACACGATGAATAAACACTAATGCCTTGACGACTCTCCTGTGCTACGACAGCAAATAAAAATTATTCGCCCATAGCCTAATATATATAGAAAGATATACATACATACATACATACATACATACATACATACATACATACATACATACATACATACATACATTACTTGAATGAAATAAATAACGGAGCTAAAATCAAACGCGACTAGAACTGAGTTATTTTAGATTTTAAGTCATTTTGGTTTTATTCTTGCGATATATATGCCTTTAGTGTTGTATAAGAACGCTTCCACGTTTCTTAGATTAGATTTTCTCTGCCCGTATAGGCCATCAACACACACACACACACACACGCGCGCGCGCGCGCAATGAAACCCTCCACTGGCAAATGTTTATCAATGTTACATCACTACACCTTGGTAAGATGAACGTTCACATCTAAGGGCGGGTTGTTCCAACCTCTCGGTAAAGTTATCCGCCAGATATCCTATGCTAAAAAGATATAGGACTATCTCTGCCACATAGGCTTACCGAGAGGTTAGAACAACCCGTCCTAAATCGTAAACAAAGCGTCTCTCTCTGTCTCCTTTTCTCTCTCGTGTATGTTGAATTAAATTATTGTTGAAACTAAATGTGATATCAATATTACATTTGATTTCAATAAAATGGGATTACATCTCATACAACTATTATGCCATTTAGATGTATTCTATTTAACGGTAGTCGAATTGCGTAGTCGGTAAGGTCAGCGTGTGTTAGGCTAGTTAGGTAAGTAGGTCATATGTTCAAATCCCGATATATGCAGAAAATATTTTTCGGTGAAAACCGCTACCCAACGATTGCTGATGACAAAATATGTCTGAAAAGCTAACTCCTGACTCGGAAAAATATGTTTTTCGTTTATTTTTAATGCCACCAATATTTTTCATCGTCATTTTGTTATGCCGCATGCACAATAAAGATTATTTCATTTAAGCATTATTTTTTGCTAGTGAAGCAAATGAATGAATCTACTGCGACAGCAAATATTATTTGCTTCGCTAACAAATCAAACGGTAACACTTCAAAGTTACGGTGACAAATAGTTATGATGTCATTATATTAACCTACAAAATTTGTTATGGTAACTAAGGTTTTTTTCTCCGTCCACCAACATGACATTTTCATTTGTTACACAAATGCTTGTTCGCTGATTCTCCTCTTCACAAATCAACAAAAAACCTACATATTTGAAATACTTATGTTTTTTTTTTAAATTGTATTGTAAATGTAATACATGATAAATTATCAGATCCAAAATTCGGTATCAGCGAAACCACTTTTTTTCCATCCCATCGAAAATACGATGTGCCGCTCCGGGCTAAACACGGTCGCGAATTGTACGCTATTGTTTAACACATAACCCTCGGCTGTTCACTAATTAAGTGTTATACAATCTCATCTGTAATTACAACCCAATTTGACGAGAATCCGCGTTTTTTTTTGTCGCTTTTCTGTCGTAATGCAGTGAAAAGCGAGAAATAGCATCGCTACTATGAAAGACAGTGATATAGCGAATCTCGACCATTATAGTGGAAACAAACAGGCTCGAGGGTTGATGAAGCGGAGAAAGAAGAGCGAGTGGCAGGAGTCGGAGGGGTTCCCGGAGTGAAAATTCGCCTGGGGAGTCCGCTTATACAGAGGACCGAGCCAGAGAGCATTATTGCAGCAATGGTATAGCTATACGTTATAGGCAGTAGGTCAATTCGTCAGCCTAACCAAGAGCGGTGTACCCTGCAGAGGTACAACGGTGGTGAAAAGGGGGTGTGCTCTGACGAGCTCTGGGTATAAGCACGCTAACGCACCAAATGCCATGCATTCATGCGAGTTCGTCATTATGCGTGGCATAATGCTTCGTGCGCGAACGCAGTTGCTGCTGCGTCGAGACTCGGTAATCATCAGGTCGTACTAGCTGGGCCAGAGGCATTTGAATTTGCGTGGACGGACGAGAGACGAAAGCTCGATTAGAGAGAGAATGACTGACGAGAGAGCCCGCCAATTCCGAAATGTCCGACCTGCAGTCATAGCCCAAGCCACTGTGACTCCGAATCTAAAAATCGTGGTATATAACTCTGTATAACGAATCTTGGCAACACGTATGAAAAAAAAAGATTGGTTCAACTAAATCAAACGGTTACGGACTGTGGAATAAGTATTTAGTCAAGTACAATGAAATATTTAGTTTACTCATTCGGTTCGATAAACTAAAACATATTTGAAGTCAACAAAAATCCGGTGTACAAATACGATCCGAAAACATGTTGGATCGGATTTTAAGACCAAAATGAAACGGTTATAAACTGTATTCCAGAATGAATTTCGGACTGGATACGCGATTGTGATCAGGTTGGATAGTGGATACCGGATGCTGAAAGGATGACATAGGATCCGATAGAATCCTTGCAATATCCTAAAGTATCGTTACGAGGATCATGCTCGTCATTGACGTTCCGAATAACTATGATTGCACAAGAAATATATAATCAAATATATTTATTATTTATGTTTTTATCTATTCTAAAAGGATACTCATTTCGGGAAATTCTCAACAAAATCCAATATTTATTTATCGGAAACGTTAAATTTAAGATTGCCCGTCAGTCTTAACTGGAAGAGAACCCTGGATTCACCTGGAATCCTGGAAGGATTCCATTTTTGGAACGTCCACTACAAATCCTGAGCATGATTTTACTGGGTACTAGGACTTCCAGATGGATTTTTGCATGCAGCAACATATGTTGCGGGCTTGGCTAAACATTTATATAATAGCCCGCAACCGCCAGATTTGTTTAACCAACCAATCGTTTTTCTCTGTGCATCAGTATTTCAGCTTTAGAGAGAGGTAGCTACCAGTGGGATGAGCTATCCGATGCAGTTGCACGGCAGTTGCCTAGAGCAGTTCTCATTCGCAGTGGTCAGAGAATGTAGTAAGAGATTGAGCGGACTATAACGAGCGTGCGCGTATTCAATTTCATCTCATGCTTTGAACAGTCGAAGTCGCGGCTTGACGATCGGAATGATGGAAATCGAGAGTCGAACCGAGCACCAGAACGATTCGTATAGTGCACTCGTGCTACGTTGGGTAATATACCACCCCGCCCCCCTGCCAGGCGCTGCATCGTAACAGCTCGAAGTCCTTCAGCTTTGATGCTCGAACACCCGCAACGTCATATAACGACAGCAGCCGCGCAAATACTTTTGAAGTTATTCGATATTTACCGACAATATTGTTCTGTCGCTATTGCGGTATGTCCGCCTTGTACCACACGGTGTTACGGAACACAAAGAGTCCTAGTATGGAATATAACTAAAGGAGTTTGGGAGAGGGGAACGTGTGCTGCATGAACAAACTCTCTAGAAGTCAAGAACACTCAAACGTATGGCGCGTTTTACACTGTTTGTATTATATAGTATGCTTTATTCGAGCACTCTTTACACAGAGTTCTCTTTGGTGATTGAGGCATTTATTTGCTGAATGTGTGTATGTTTTTTTTTTCATTCTGCTGCAACGGTCTGTACGTAGAAAAAAAAAGCTGCAAAGAGGCTCATGGTGTGCCAAACAATTGCTATTATAGGAGAAAAAAAGACATCAAAATTCCATTTGGTGTGCAATCCCTCTGTGTATACGTACGAGTAACAAGGCCAGAGTGTATAACGGTTAAATTGCTTTTAGCGATCGTTGAATCAATGAGTGGGTGCGTCTGGGCTAAATCATCCGTACGCGATTACGATTATAAATATATTAATCATCATTATTTTGAATACGAAAGTTATTACTAGCCGCAGGCATTGCCGAATAGCGAGGTTAAGGTATTACAACAGTGGAATCAATTATTTAAAAAATTGTTGAAACTTAGCATACGTATAACTGAAAGTATTATCTGAATATCTGTGCAATATAAACAAGATTTATCGTCTTAAAGTCGTGATAATTACAGTTAAAATTGACATGGTTTTCTTCTATAGCAAACATACACAAACGACACGTTTTTTTTGCCTATCGTCTGAACGAGATTTGAGGATTGAAAACAAAAATGCGCGTATTTTAGAGGTGTATAAAACAAATATGATAAAACTATTTGACATTGATGTACCATTCAGTTTTCGAGATATCGTGAGTTAAATATAAATATGATAGCGCATTAATGGCGCACGCATCTGTCATACGTAATCACCCGTGTACACCGCGCACCAATGCAACTATATTCGCACCGCCGCGGCGCGGAGGTATTTGCCTTAATTGCTACTTTGCATAGTATTGAAATAAGAGAATTAAAAAAAATTAGAGCGTACCGAATAACCGATAGGAGGAAGATGGAGAATCGTGAAATTACAAAGCAACGGAGGAATGCACATGACCTCGTTCGATTCCACTTAAAAACTCGAAGCATGACGCCACGAAAATCGAGAAAAACCGCGATGAATATATCCACGCTTTCGTCCGCTCAGCACTCACCCACCTGTTCGACTATTTTTGCCAAACCCCTTTGCCAGTTTCAACATCGAAACCTCGAGGAATAGATAATATTGTTTTCCGTTAAATGTAACCGTAAGAAATAAAAATCTGTGGAAATGGTGTCACCCGGACAACGAGATTGCTCGCGCAGGACCCGATTTTATCGTTTAACTTTCTTTATTTTTTCAACTACTCCCACTTTCGAATACTTGGTTCGCATAGGTACACTCACAGACCCTCCCGGATGACATAAATTTCGATATAGTACCTCGACTCCGTTTCTCCTTTACCATCATTCTCTCACTCGCACTTATCCTATGAAAAATATGCTTCGCTCACCTACGAATGTCGTAAAAAAAAAGTTTTTTACCGACGTCTGAGTTGTCCCCGAGTTTCTTCGCTGCCTAGTCGAGGGGTCTCGTTATATTCAACGATTAATTTTACGCTTCGTTTCTCCCTTGTCGGGTGAATGACGGTAAACTATCGTTTTTTTTTTTTTTGCTACTTTTTTTCTAGACATACTCCTTTCTGTTACGCATTGTAAGGCAGTGTTCGAATTATTTTAACTTTGGGATTTAAAAATTGATTTATACAGGCGAGCTGCGGTCAACTTCAACCAAAATTTATATTTTTCTTTTTGTACAGATTAATTGATTAATCATTTTTTTTGTACGCAGTCATATGTTTCTTTAGAGTGATAAATCTAAGCGACAATGTTATTGACCAAATTGATGGAAATTTTCGGCAGTTCGTAACCCGGTTAGAGTCAGCGCCACCTAGATCCCCGTGTTATCGATCTCAGATTTATATATTTCTGGCAGAAAATTACCTTTCCCGATGAAATGAAGTTTCAAGCGTATACTGAGATGACTACGAGCCATTGACTCGTTTTTTTTTCTTTTGTAGATGAAAAAAAGTAGTTGTAATATCTCACCTTGCCTGTTATCCAGAGTCAATGGGAATCACTCGACATTTTGCATTTACTGTTGAGACAAGCAATAGCTTGTCGCCTTTAATGATAAGTCATACACAGTTAAATTTGACGTCTGACGATCCTCTTTCCATCTTACGACGTACGCCGAAGATAGCTCTACTTAATATCTAACAAATTTTGACAATAATAAGTATTTAACGGGATACAAAAGATATAAATACATTGCATACGTGACGAGACTCTTCAAGGACTTCCTTGCTTTTCGGCTTACAAAAGGAAAGTGATTTTCGATCGTTCCCCTTATCGCTCACGATCGTCCCTACCGTAGATGATCGATTGATGGAGAATCGTTGATTTGGGTCCTTAGGGCGTCTCCGTCTATCTCATAGATAAGCATAGAGCAACGCGATTAACATTACATGAATTATAAGAATTATAACGAAACAACTTCAATATTGTGATTACAAATCGAGTGTTGACGACAAGGAAGAGAACCTCTTTATTATACTGTTACACTGTCAAGATCTTATCTGGTCGAATATTTTACACTGATTGAGAGTTTGACGTAATTGTTGTAAAAATTCAAATAAATTAACGCTTTATTTGAGTTTTTGATCAAATTTCTTTAACTATCAAAAAAATTCGGTACCGAATTTATGATCAGCGAGGAAAAAATACATGTATGACAATAAAATAAATAAATAATGATTACTTTGTATTTAGGAGAAAGCAGGTGCCTTAAGACGAATAAATAATGCGGATCATGAATTGAACAAGTAAAATCTTATCAGCGCTGCAGCTCTCTTTCTGTATTTGTTAATAAATTCTACGTAAATAAATTATATTTATTATAAATCTCAATTCATAACTTTGAGATATTTTTTGAAAATATAGTGCGCTACTCGTCAATTGTTAATCAAGCACAGTTTTACTTGAAATTCGAATCGTGTATCTATGATAATTTCGAAGTTACATGTCATAAAATGTAAGAGGAGACACAACGTCTTAAACATTTTTGACTTTAGAGCGCCGTAGGCTAACTTGAAAAATTCTATAAGAAAAAAGCATAAAGCAATCGGTATAATAGTTAATGAACAATCATCGTTCACCATAAAATAATAATATATTCGTTATTTGGATCGGAACAACGCATTATTCTAATAATATTGCTATTAGAAGGAAATCATAAATGTCATCATTCATCTACGAATTAATTCTCTGTCGGAAGCTTTGTACGACAAGTTGTTTTCGTGTTCACATCGATTTATCACACACGTTTAGTGTGTGTGTATGATAATCGTGTCTCGCGGCATCGTTATGTCCTTCATGTTTTACGTGTATCCGTGGTAATTCTCAGTATCATTAAATTTTTTAGGGGCGTCGTCACTCCCATGACTTCTCTTCTGAAAATTACGATGTACCTCTATATCCATATACCGGTAATACACTCGATGTGTATATACTAGTGTGCGGTATAGCAATCCCATAAAAGTTCCGAGACTGATCTGAGAGCGACCGTTAGGTGGGATCGCAGAGCAGGGAACGAACGCCTCCTTCCGATTTAAATCTCGGTATCGTAAAACTTCGCGGTGTGACGACGCATCGTTGCTGGTCTACGAACTCTCTTCGTTTACGGCTTGGCAATTCCTCTGGCCGGCTATTCCTCTCACTCTTTCTCTCCTTCATGTCAGCGGTTTACAACTCATTTGGTCCAGGGGCGAGTCGTACGCCGATGCCAACGTCGCCGCTGCCGTTTTCGAGAGAGAGGAAGAAAGAATGAGAGAGAGAGAGAGAGAGAGAGAGAGAGAGAGAGAGAGAGAGAGAGAGAGAGAGAGAGAGAGAGAGAGAGAGAGAGAGAGAGAGAGAGAGAGAGAGAGAGAGAGAGAGAGCCCGCACGACGCCCAACCCTCCAGACCACTACCAGTAGTTTTATTACGTAAGCACCGCGGGGGGCGTAAATAACTCCAAGCCAAAGCCGGAGCCTTCATAGATCGACACCGGTGCATGAACTTCGACTTGGGTGGTCGCTCTACATCCGCGCTATGTTATCTATTTTCAAAAGATTTTAATGAAAGGGAACAGAAGAAATATATTGCAAGGGAGCGTGGCTTGTAATAACCAGAAAATCATTCGGCACAGTATTTTCAGCATCCGTCGTATATCATCCGTAAGATTTGGCAAATCTCCTTAGGCCAAATGGGTATATTTTTTTGTTGTTGCGAATTTAACCCTCTCGTGATCTAAAATTACAGGATCTTATGGATGTATAAAGAGTTGGAGGCGCGCATGTTGTAGTGTCCAAGACTCGGGTGAAAGACACGATTCGCTGAGCGTTTATAACTCAAGCGCACCATCCATGCCGCAATGTAAGGAGAACAGTAGTAATCGTGGGAGAATTAATTCTGCCTCGAATGAGAGAGTTCAGAGTAAAACATAATCATAAAATACAGTGCTTATTGATTGTTAAACTTTACAATGAGCATGTTACTTCGTTATATCACGTTTTACATTAAAACGAAAAGAACGAAAAAATGGATCGTCGTAATAATATTATTTTTTAGTTAGGATACTATCCTCGTGTGTTCAACACTTTATACTTATCCAGTTGCACATGACGCAAAACGAACGATCCCACGCGTGGGGAGGATGGAAAGCCTCGCTGAAGTACTACGACGAATGAACGGTATATTCTAGTCCAGCATAAATATTTGTCTTTCGATAAATCTCGTGCGCCTGTAATACAGAAGCACAGTAGTGTTTTCCGGTACACATGTGTCATCGAAAAGAAAAGCGCAGTCTCGAGATATCCTGAGAGGATATATGTCATCTCGACACGACTTTTCTCTCTCCTCGTATCTAACCAACGATTCTACGCGTGTCTGCTGTGTAGTAGATAGAGTGAATAAAAACGAAGGGAAAAAAATGAATAGGTAGAGAAAAAATGAAGAAAGGAAGACTGAATCAACAGAAAACTGCAAGAGACGAAATGCAAGCTATCGAAGTAACCGAATCCTAAACCACTGGATAGTCTCGAATCGAGCCACTTTGGGTTCTGTCGAGTGCTCGCCAACGAGACTGGGTCGTCGCTTTTCGTCGCAACAGTCAGACTGCGTTACTACTGTGTTTATTCGCTCCCTGAGATTCGTTTCGACTCGTTGCCGTACAAACGGAGTTTACTTCCCAGAGTGCACTCGACTGTTCAACTTTTTCTTCCGTTTTTTGTTTGTTTTGTTAAGTCCATTTTGAATATTCAAACTTATTCGTAGAGTAATCTGTAATTAGCTGAGTTTAGCAGGATAAAGTTGGATTTTTAATGCATGGATAGAAGTTATTGATTATTCCAATCAAGCGATGCAACGTTAAATAGGCTTCGGGTGATTAATTTGGTTGGGCCAGCAAATTAATCGGTTACGACAAAAAATTAATTGTTTTGCGGCAACAAATTAATTGTTTTGCCTTAAAAAATTTATTGTTTTGCGTTAACAAATTAATTGTTTACGTCAATACATTAGTTGGTTACCAATTAATATTAATTGGTAGATACAACCAACTAAATTGTTGATTCGACTAATTACTAGGTTCGCAACCAATTACATTCTTGATCCAACCAAACTAATCGCCTGGAGCGTTTTTATCCACGCGGTTGATTCGAGCAGCAAAGAGCCTTCATCTCTATGCGGAGATGAGGAATATCCAGTTCAGTTAAATTAGTAATCATTTGAAAAAATAATACTGTAGTCTCCATACAACCTTCGATAATCGATAATTAATAATAATACATCGTACAGAGCCATAAAGATGTATTTTAAAATGACTTTTTTAATGTTTTTATAATTAATTTCTCATATTTAGGTTTCATTTTATACACAGAAATTTATCGTTTTACTATCAGAAGATAATTGATATCAATTTGATTGTGAGATGAATAAACAAAGAACGTGCAATTAAAAGTTTCATTCTCTACGGTGCCATTTTTATAACCCATTTTCCAATGGCTGTTCGATAAGCGCGAAAAAAAAGATAAGAGATACGATTTGTAAAAGAAACGAGTCAATTTTTTATTCAACACTGAAAAAAATACGTAGATCTTTAGGCATCCCATATTTCAAAATATAAGGACAAGAATAATGTACAGTACGTCAGATCGTAAAAGTATTCGTGAGTCGAGGATCGGGTAAACCTCAAGGCACTTGGCATGACTGCTCGGTCGTCTATGTTCAATGATACTCTTGGTCTTTGACAAGCTGTCAAGAAGTCGGTATGAAGAAACAGAACCGGGTGAGAGATGAAGTATATGTAGCGAGAAAAAAACGAGGTTAGAGGAATGAGTGTTGTGGAGGAACGTCGATAGAAAAAGAAAAATGAAATGCAGAGGAAAAGTTCTCAAGCTGTAGCGTATGATGATGATCCTATTAGTCCTAGTGAAGTAAAGGTAGAAAGAGTACGACGAGAGAGAGAGAGAGAGAGAGAGAGAGAGAGAGAGAGAGAGAGAGAGAGAGAGAGAGAGAGAGAGAGAGACCGGCAAAAACCGCGGAAGTGCTAATACCCTTTTCAAGGAATGTGCAACAATTTCACTGAGAGATTTCTTTTGCCAAATTATGTTTCGATTCTCTTAACCCAAAGGAGCATTTTTCCTACATATTTTTCGCTATTAATACAACATTTTTTAAATATTCAATTCATACCAATTACAAGAACAAAAAATATCAAATGGTACATATTAAATTGAAAATGTTCAATTCATGTACAATCCATTAAAATATGTAATTCATACATATCAATGAAAAAAAAAACATGTTGGTCTTGTACCGAGAAGTTGCAACCAACGGATTTACAAAACGTATACATTTTTCTTATCCGGTCAACTAAGTTTCAATTGCGTGATTCTTATTTGTGTTATTTGTGATGATCGATGCGGGATGGTTATAACTTCGTTACTCATTAAATTGAGTTGAACCGATATTCAAGATATTTAAAAAATTATCTTATACGCTCAACTGACATTTATTAGGTTAATGAATAAAAAAAAATTTTCATTATTTATCCCGACTGCCCGTAAGGCAAAAAAAAAGGAATATGCGTTTCACTGTGGTGGCACGAATATGCAAGTTTTTTAAATATTCGCTCCACTGACATTTTTTCAATTTCATCAGCGTCGTCGTGATTTCGAGTTATAAAATGGTTCACGAGAAAATTTGAGTAAAAATGTCAGGAATGCAATCTTCGAGCATCACATAGCGGGAAGCGTAAACATTCTAATTTTTCTTCTTGCTCGCTTAACGTTGAGATTCCACCGCGTATATTGTTTACGAAGAGACTGAATCGTATACATAAATCGTATACATAAATCGTATAATAAATATAAATATGAATTTGTGTAAAGAACGTCGGCCCTTAAAGTTATCACAAACTACTCTGTACAACATTAATCAATCATTTTACGTCAATTGAATTGAGATATTTATTTTAGCAATATATTCAAATCGAGCATTGATATCAGTGCGTGACAATTAGCGTTGGGTATTATTGATACTTTACACGAAATTGCAATCAATCTTCATCATCGTTAGGTGATTCGTTACGCTGGGTACGCTGATCGAAGTTCATCAAGCACAAATCACAGAGTATACATTCAAAAGCTACGCTCGTTTCTCAATTACGCTAATGACGATAATACAAGTCAAAAGTTTGTTGGTAATGCTTTAATTCACTATTTTAAAAATAAGCTATGTTAAACTTTCGATCAACATACGGAATCACGGATATTTGCGATTATATAAATAAGAAAAAAGCTTTGACCGCGTGTCAACAATTGTCATTAATATTTTAATAATATCACTACATTTAATACATTTAATTAAATACATTTAACTTTGTTATCTCGATGAATCTGATTTTAATATTCATTTTCCAAAGCTCGTCTGCTGCAGGGACAAAAAGTATCTGGTGCACTCTACTATTTCCTGCCTGCGATGTTCAAAGGAACAAGAGAGAAAAAAAAAGAAGAATGAACATGTGCAGCCTCGATGCAACGTGTTTTCCATTTCGCTCAATTCGTAATAAAGCAGAAAATATTTAAGAGCGTAAAGGATGCTCTTGTGAGTGGTGGTACAGCAATATCGTGCATACCGAAAGAGTTTTAAAGTCGAAAAATGAAATGATATGAGAAAGGAAATATCTTACATTGTTCGTCAAGCTTTTCAGCTGGTTACTGCTTTGAATTACACATCTCCCTCTCCCCGCACCCGGCCCCCATCACATCCTCCTAAAAATATTCCTTAGTAGTCCTTGGTCGTTCACCGTCATTCGACTACGACCACAGATTCCACAGCACTGTCGGGCCATTCCACTAACCCAACGAACATATGCCACTACCGTGTTATCGTTTCCTCTTAACAATAATATTACTCTAACGCTGTGCCGTACCGCGTGCGTTTCTTCCCGTACTAGGATCTACGGACGTATACGAATGTGTTCAAGGGGATCCGCTCTGCATTCGTACGCCCCTTGTGAACTTCTTGTTCCAATCTTTCCGTAGCTTCTTCCTTCCTTATGATTTTGTTTTCCTTCCAATTCCCCTTCCTACTTTTTTATAAAATCTCGGAACTTCTCGTTTCTCTAGAAATTTATATCCATCATTGGTGAATAAACAAATTCAAAATGGATTCGAGTTACGACAAAATCGCTCTAAATCAAACGCAATCGCAAGAAAATAATTATTCATCTTCATCTACTCGAATTGACAGTGATACGAGAAAGAAAAACGCACAACATTTTTTTATACTTATTACCAAACGTTGTAATTATATTTCCACATTTTTTTCGTGTGTCTCGACTGATATCTGTTCCGATTCAATTTCCTCCGGTTCTACAAGTGAATAATAATTTATTATTTTTTTCTACGTGGAAGTCAAAACAATGCTAAGGTGAGAGCCATTTACATTTTTTTTAGAATCACAATTCAATTGAAGAAGGCAGAGCACTCGCCGACACCAGAACAAATTGTTTTATCGCCCTCTCCATACGATCCAGAATTTTAGGCAAAATCCGGTTTATGGGAAACGCAATCGTCGAAAGGTTATTGCCGTTTTACGTTTGAATCTTTTTTTATATTCGATTTCATAGGGTGTCCCACGTTTCATCATTAATGTTTTTCTTCCTTTATATTTAACGACTATCAAACGAAAAATAATTTATTAATCGAAAAAAATTTGAATATTGATAATTCGTTATTAACTTATAGAAAAAATATATTTCCAATCATTTTGTCGTCGATTGCGGTTCTGAATTACTCAATTGATTGGAATTTTTTTTAAAAGTTAAATATTTCGTGATAGCATTTTAAAAAAAATAAAAAATTGTGAATTTGTTGGAATGACGTGAATTTTACAAATTTTTTAAGGAAGACTTTATATTTGAGCGGCTTGATTAAACGAAGAATGACTCATATATATACTATCGTGCGTTGATAAGTGTGTGCATATCCACGCACACTAATATTGAAATTATACAATTTTGAAAAAAAAAATTCTAAAAAATTTTTGCTGTTTCGTATTTATTTTTTTACAATTCCATCGAAAAAAATGATTCTTCAAATTCGTTGACACTCCGTGTCATCGTATAGAGTAAAAAAAAAAATATTTTTTTTTTGCAAAATGCGTGGTTAAGAACAAATGAAAGAAAACGTTTTTATTTTTACCAATTCTAAAGAAATATTTTTTTACTTGTTTACCAAAATTCAGTAATTTTTGCGAATGTTGGATTACAACTTGACTCATACATAGATTTAAAAATAAATAAAAATATATTGACTTGACTCGATCTTCTTAATTTTTTAACATCATTTCATCGTCCTGAGCATATTTGTAATTATTAAGATAAAAAATTGTCATAAGTATTTTCAGTACTGCCAATGAGAAAGAGTATAATTTTTTTTTGTACATCTGTACGTTTACATTCCGTTCTGAAAATATTTCTCTTCATTTCCGGCAAAATTGTTTTTATGAATCAAATGGTCGCAATATTGAGTTTTTTTTTCGTTCATGTTCCATTGCGAGTAGCGTTCCACTCGTCTGTTCTTGTTCCTTGTGTTCGAGCACATAGTGTGCGTGCAGCACGGTGCATATGTAGTACAGTACGCTGAGAAGCACACAGTTTACACTTCACCGCCAAAGAAGCTTTTAATGGTAGAACACCGCCCCAACGATATTCGTCCAAAGCGCAACCAGGCAAACCTTCGTCGTAAACCATGAACGTTGCATCTAAAATGAAATCGCATGCGGCTAACAGAATGTTGATGGCATGGGATTTCATGAAACGCTTTCCACACGAATTGTCACAGACGCACGAGTCTACGGAGCTGCTCGTTCAAGGATACCGAAATGAAGAACTCTGCACTGTAAAATTTTATTTATAAATATTAATATATTAGTATAGGAAGCATTTATGCATGGGTATATTAATTTAATATACAAGTATAATGTAAAATGAATGAACGGTGTACTAAACCAACGTTAAACAAGTAGTATTTAATGTACAAATTCTTAAATATTGCTTTATAATTGCGTTTATTAAATTTAATATACCGATTTATGCATAAGTGATTATGGAATTACTATATTGATATTTCAAATATATTGAACAGGGTACCATTAGTGGATTAATGTGAGGCTTTTAACGACTACGACGTAATATGTACAAATTACCAAACTTTTCAAAAGAATCAGTGTACCAGGTTCTCATTGCGATTCGCGAAACTTCTTTCTCTCCATTATTTCGATTAAATAAACATGAACAAAGCGCTCGTTTATTTCAGCGGATATGAAAGGGAGAATTTCGACATGGCCCTTCAGGAGATTGATGTATGAATATAATATGTAATGAATAGGATATTGTACACCATGACTAATATCATTAAGCAAGGATGCTGTTTAATTAATTAACGTTCAGGGATAATAACTATTCTCTAAGTCGCGTAAAATACACTCGCGTCGAATTTCCCGTGTTTTTGCCGAATCTATGCTCAACAAATTCCACAAAGTTTTGCGGAGTTGGATTGTCCGGGATAAAAAAATAAAAAATGATAAAGGAAAAAATCGGCTTAAAAATTCGAACCAAAATGATAGAAACAGAGAGATAACAATTTTTTAAATTCACTTTGCACCGAGTGGTAGACGACGCAGATCATTTTCGCTGGTAACAGAGCGTAACCGCTTGATAAACCTACAACAAGCTTAAGCCGTGCTCTTCCATTGCCATCGCGTCGCAGTAATGCTCAGCCAACATTTTTCATGTAAAATCTTTTACATTTTCTCTCTCATTTGACAGCTGGAGAGGAAATATATATGGACTATAAAAAATCGACCCCCTGCATGCTGCGTATAAATATATTTTAATTGTTTGTAGTTGTTTCAATTAGTCTAATTTTCGAGAAAAAGAAAGAAGATATATCTTCGAGTAATACTTCCTGTCCGCTGCTGGCAGACCCAATACAAACTTAGGGCTGTGGCAGCAGCAGATATCCGTGTAGACAATCACGAGAGTGATCTTGATAACCGAAACTCGGAGAGCTTGAAGCGCGCAGCTCGCTCGCGCTATGGACTAACAGTCGTAAATGTTTAGTGCGTGTAAGCGAACGCGCGTAGGACGCTGGGTGTACGTTCCCGCTTGTATAGCTTCGTCTATCTAACTACAGTTTGGCTCACTCTTAGGGTAGAGGGAGATCCTCTGTTTACTATGTTGCCGCAGTAGTCTATGTATAGTAGAGACACTTGGTAGACCTGCGTTTTGCTTGTAGTAGACACGTACGTATACTCTAAGTATATACGATACTGAGAAGGGACGATCCTATAAGCTCTCTCTCTCTCTCTCTCTCTCCCTCACTCTGTGTGTGTGGTGTGTACATACATATCCAAACCCCAAGGAACCGCGGCGTGGACTTGGTACTTAGCCAAATTTGACGATCGTCAGTTACTGTATCCATCCAAACTATAGTACCAAGATAATTCTCATGATGCGGAAGCGACGAGATATCCATCTACCCTTCCTAGATACATCGTACCGATGCTTAAACCATTCTCCTTCGAGATTCGGATATTGTAATATACTCCTTGTTGATAGGACACTAAGCTCGTAGGACATATACCTCGCTTTAACACCAAAGTTTAAATTGTCGTTGGATACATATCGCGCAGTAATCATTCATGTCCTGTTGTCTTCCGGTTATGTATTATGTTAACGCACCGTATCGAAGTATGCATATAGAGCATTGCATAAATGTTGAACTTTATTGTTATTCTTGTTATTATTATTTAGCTTTTACCCCACCACCATGTAGAGGCGCGTTCCCCAATTCCAGCGTTTTAGGGGCGAGCATGAAAGGGGATCCCCCGAACTTTGCGTAACGTCACACGCTGCACGCTGCGTTGCTAAAAGCAATCGGTTGTGCACGCACTCCGAGTAAAAAAGATTCCTTCCACTCGTGAGTCGCGGGAGGTACACACGGGGAACGAAAGATCTGGGATTGTTAAACTCCTATCCAAGTTGTTGTCGACAGGTCGGTCGGACGATGTTTAAATATCGTTCCGACTAACTATCGCCCCCATCCTGGAGATAAGCGATCAGGTAAGTCCTGAATCGGGTTACCTCGGTAAACGAAGTGGACCCAACATGGCCGCCTTGTAATTTGTGATTTGTTACAGACGACGGTGCTATATTCATTACTATTATTATAATTATTTTTTTTGCTGAAATTGATCTTGTAAGGTTTTTATTCATATTTTTATTGATCGTTAAACATTATATTTACGAGTGAGAATAAAAAAAAAGGAAAATAAAATAATGAGATAATGACTAATTAACGATAATTCAAATATTAATGTCCACTGCAATGTCTTATTGAATATAATAGGTAATTAATTACTCGTAATCCCGATTTTTGTGTGTACGTTAATTTTAAAGATAACTCGACACGCGACTTTGAACAAAAATTTTCTTAAGTTCCAATGTAGATAGTATAACAAGAGCCCAGCTGCCACTCATCTGGATTTACTCGTAGGAGTTATACATTCGGCGACTCCGTTTGCGAATGACACCGAAGGTTTGTCTCGACACGAGAAAGTCATCTTTCTCCTTGTTCTCTCCGAACATTCACATATTTTCGTGTCATCTGTTCCGCGGCATGCTCGTGAGCCGGTAGTGAGTCTCCCACTTTATGTCGCTTCGGGGCGTACGTACGCGCGCGTGCGCTACTCTCGGTCCTTTTTTACTCGCTCTTTCTTTGGTGACGGGGAGGGGGGAGGAAGAATGGTTACGGGAAAAAATTCGTACAGCTTCGCCGGGGGCTCGTCTTGTCGCGCACCCTCGTCATCGTGCCGTGCGAGAAACGCTTGAACGCGTCGAGGGTAAAGGCATCGTCGCAGCGAGTTTACACATACACACTCACACACACACACATATATATATATATATATATATAGGATACGAAAAAACACGATACCGCGAGCCCGACAGTATCGGCGTTATATAGAATTCACAAGCTCTCTCGCACCAGCGATATGCATATATTTACCCGAAGGGAAAGATATCATTTCAATATTTTCTGGCAACGAGAGGGTACATGGTGAGGAAAAAATGCCTCTCCACCTTCTTTTCTTGTACCAGCCTGTCGACTGTGCGTACTACGTACAGCATATCTGTCCGGGGTATGTGTGCGAATACAGTACCCTGCTGTATACCTTTCTACGAAGCTCCGAGGCGAAAGAACGCTTGGCTGACTGGATGGGTGGGTGCTAAGGTTCAGTGCTGCCGGTGGTATAACATAGACGACGAAAAAAACCCCCGAAGAAAGCCAAGACGACAAGAAAAGAGACGAGTGTGAGAAAAATAACGCCTGCCCAGCGAGAGAAAGAGCGAACACCCAACGATTTTATATTTCTTGGTGGGAATCAACGTTCCTATACCGCCCAGTGGAGTTGGAATTTCCTATTTAATTTCGTTCGTTGCAGCAAAACATTTTCTCTCTTCCTTCGCGGGTACGCGTACTTTTCATACTATTTGTTTAAGATCGAGAAAAATAAAACACCTGACTGCAGAAGCTTACCTCGGCAGGAAAATTGGAGAAGCATGAACGAAGCAGGTGGCTCTTATTTCAACATAAATGCGCGAACTTATTTATAACATGGTATTGGAACGAAAATGCTGTCCGTTTCATCGGAATCAACGCGGGCTCCAAATTGTTACTTTCGGTTGAAGCTCTTCAACGATCGACAGCTCGAAAAATTTCACGATGAAGAATCACACATGAATGCGTGAAATCATTGAATAAATTCACGCGATATACCACAAATAATTATAGACAAACCTGCAAAGTACGTACTTGCGAATTGCTTCCTCATGTTTGAACCATTCGCACAGTCATCTATATCGATGGTCTAACGCCAGAAAGACGTATAAGCATAGCTTATAGACGCAGGATACGCCATTTTTACTTTAGGCCATCGATATAAGGATATATGCTGATCGATTTTGGCTTTCTCGCGGAGTAACTGGTTCTTTTATACACGCAAAGATAAAAGTAGTTGTGAAAACTGATAAGTGAATCCCGACAATCAATCGGAATAGTTAGTTATATCGCCAACTACTCAATTGTTTGAAGGAATTGAAATGTTGTTGGTATAATACCATTAGAAAGAGTAATTAAATTTAATTGCAACCTACCCTCGCTGGTTGGTTGACACAACCATTCGGTTCAACGAAAACTTCGATCTAAAATTAGATCGTTGAACCAATCACGTTTATTGCATGTACTACGAGACTAGACAATCGTACCAATCGACCAAACTCGATCGCTGCATTACATTATCGATTTAAAGTAGTCTACCATTAACCGGTCGAAGTCAAACGAATCGCACTAATAACTTTTGGGGCTTATTGAAATTTGATAAATAATACGTCCAATCCTTAGCAGACATAGTAAAAAATCATTAAAGTTACACGGTACTTTATTACTTCGTAATAACGATGTCACAAGGACAACAATTTACTTTGAAAGGAACAAAGTATGATCTTGGATTTGACGAATTTTCATCGAATATCATCAATTGTCACACGCGAAGCTTTAATAAATATGAAATTCTTCATTTACAATATTTTACTATTTATTTTCCGAATATTCCATAAATATTATGATGAGAACGGTTTATTCACCAGGGGAAAGTACACTGCTGTCGTCACATCAAACAATGGACGTTGTTTACCTTTGCGGAAATTTCGGACCGTAGTTCGATTGATAAAATAAAAACGTACCGGCTGATTATAGGTAGAATGCGGTTGATTCATCAACCTACCGGAACGAAAACGAAAGTAAAATGATCACCGGCTTCATACGTATACGTTTCGAACGTTGATCGATCGTACCCTCATACGATTTCCGGTATGGAATATAGGAACGAATATGACGTGTGTTTCTTTTATGTTGAACAAGCCGTACAGCGACCACTCGATCTGCCGCAACGCGGATGACGATGATGACGCGTAATTCGACCCTAATTGACCGGGAGAATATATAACATCGGAACGTCGAGTCCCTCTTCGTAAATACACTTCTAAACGCTCGACGTATGCGACAAAAAGTATGCGTTGCCTTCGGGGAGAGATTATTACCCACCCCTTTCTTCGCTGGATCACCCTGGCTGTCGTACCTACATCCCGGATGACGAAACCATGCGAGAGCGTTGTCTATATACCAGGGACCCACCTCTTCAACGGGGTTTTCGCACCAAAGAGCAGCAGCAGCAGTCAAGCGCGCTCGTACATACTGATCGTGTTCTTGGCGTCGACATTCGTGCACATCACCCTCGGCATACGACCCCACAGACCTCATAATGTTCTATCGATAAAGATTTCCGCATGAATTCCAAGTTCCACGTTATGTATAACTGTACAGACTAAAGACAGACTGTAATATATAACCATGGTGCGCGATATATGAGAATAATAACCCTAATTTCGGTTTCTTTTTCCTAATAGAAATAAAAAATTGTAGATCTTCGTTTTGTCTTATTGATTATGAGAATTTATTATTTAGTTTATCTCTTTTTTATACTTGAATTAAAAAGAATAGAACTCGGAATTTTGTAATATATTCGACTGCTTCAGTGAGTTCAGTTTAAAGCTCCTTCCATTTCTATAACAGAGACACGGGCATTAACGAGGACGAGGTTAATGTAAGGCAGTACGACTTTAATCCCAACGGTAAGATTTTTATTTCCTCGTCCTACCCCCGCGCCGTAGTCGTTCAGTAGAGAACTTTCTTAATTGGGAAGCGTCCTTCTTGCGTCCTGTTGGAATTCGCAGGCGCGAGACTCCTCGGAGGTCCAACAACGTTTTTTTTTTCATCTCTCGAGTTCTTGCCTTCTTTTTTTTTTAATTTTATCATGGGCTATCTGGAGCAGAGTCTCTGAAAGATTCCCGGAACAACGGAGGGACGTTATCCGCAGCCAAGACCTCGTCCGCGTTCGTCGTCGCTAGAGCACCATTCGGATTACTCGACAAATGAATTTGAGAAATCAATATTTGTATTATGAATTTTATACAACGTTGCCAGCGGCAACTTAAACTTTTAACATATTTATATCAGGAGTACAAATTGAAAATGCGGGATTTTTTTCTGTTTTTGTACGTTTATTCTGAAAAAATGGTAACAAATGAATTATTCAAAGTATTGTCCATCGCTAGCCACAACTTTTTCCCATCTTCCTGGCAATTTACGGATACCGTCGCGAAAAAATTCGGCCGGCTTGGCTGCTATCCAGTCATCGACCCATTTTTGGGCTTCTTCGTAAGAATGGAAGCGCTGGTCAGCTAGGCCATGTGTCATCGATCGGAAAAGGTGGTAATCGGAAGGAGCAATATCTGGGCTATACGGCGGGTGGGGTAAGACTTCCCATTTCAGCGTTTGTAGGTATGTTTTGACCGGCGCTGCAACATGTGGCCGAGCGTTGTCATGTTGCAAAATCACTTTGTCGTGTCTTTGCTCGTATTGTGGCCGTTTTTCTTTGAGTGCGCGGCTCAAACGCATCAATTGAGTTCGGTATAGTGCTCCTGTGATGGTTTCGTTCGATTTCAATAGCTCATAATACACCACACCCAGCTGGTCCCACCAAATACAGAGCATGAGCTTGGCGCCGTGAATATTTGGTTTGGCCGTCGATGATGATGCATGGCCGGGGTAACCATATGATTTTTTGCGCTTCGGGTTATCGTAATGGATCCACTTTTCATCACCAGTGACAATGCGATGCAAAAAACCCTTCCGTTTTTGCCGTTCGAGCAGCAGTTCGCATGCAAAAAAACGGCGCTCGACGTCTCTCGGCTTCAGCTCATACGGCACCCAATGTCCTTGCTTTTGGATCATTCCGAGGGCTTTTATACGATGGGAAATGGCTTGTTGTGTCACTCCCAATGAATCTGCGAGCTCTTGTTGAGTTTGACACGAGTCTTCATTGAGTATTGCCTCCAATTCAGCATTCTCAAACTTTTTCACTTGGCCCGGCCGCTCTTTGTCCTCAACGTCAAAATCACCACTTTTAAACCGCACAAACCATCTCTCGCACGTTGAAACCGATGGAACATGACTCGGATAAGCCTCGGAGACCAATCGATGTGCTTCAGCAGCACTTTTCTTCAAATTAAAGAAGTAAATTAAAACTTCCCGCAAATGCTGTTTTGTTGGCACGAAACTCGACATATTGAGAGCTCAAAAAAACTATGAATTTGACACTGCGACAAATTGACACATACTGAAAATTAAAGCTATAAGACGTAGCTTTGACATGAACATAGTCACAGTACTGCCTGATGCGTATAGCGTTAGTAACGCCATCTGTTATCAAACCCGCATTTTCAATTTGTACCCCTGATAGTTGCGGGGAATTCGATGGAATGATGGATGAAGGTTATGGCGTTATAATATATTTACGGAGAAACGGAGGTTGTACCGTCGATATAATTCAACTGGTTCGTGTCATCGTATGTATATTTCAAAGATGAAAAGGTCCGTGGAGGCAATCTCGATGGGGGGCGCTAAACGACCAGCATATTTGAATCTTCTCAGTATTTTTTTTCCGGGAAGTTGCCTAATTGAAGGCTGTCGTGTGGTCGTGGTATACGTAGACCGTGGCTGGGTTCTCTCAGAGTCTAGATCTGCTCGGTCCCTCGCCCGATGTGGAACTCGTTTTTTTTCAGGGATCCCCTTCCACGATTGGCCTGGCGATGGAAACCAAAAAAAGGAAGAAGTAGCTGTACAGGCAGGCACGTTGAGATTTACCCATTAACCGAGTTCCGTCGCTCTATGCTTTCTATCGTCGTGCGTCATTTGCCACTGATGACCACGGTCCATTTCTTTATGTATCATTCCAGTGATTGAACGTTTGATATATACGTTATGACGGTACTAATGCGCATAACGGGTGTATAGTTTCGTCGATTGATCTTGTACAAATCAACTTAAAGGGTCGAGACCTCTTTCATATGAATAATAATTATCTAAAGTCGAAAATAACTATTTTTCACATACAAAACGATGATTCCAATTTTTTTTCAAGATAAATAAATAATAATTCCGAGCATCGACTCAACAATCGAGCTGGTTGTTCTCTGAATTATTCGTTGAATTATTCGTTAGGCGTATTTTACGTATAAAGAGTGATTACCTACAAATATTTAAGTCATTATGGGTCATCTGTTTCTGTAATATATAACGTCGGCAGATGGACGTTACGTCGTATGAAAGATTTAATAATTAAACATTTTTCTTAAATACTTGACGTCTCTTGATGTTTGATGTTTTATCTTTTATTGAATGAACGAGGGAGAGGAGTATGGAGAGTTTTTAGGATCATTCAAACCGATTCCAAAGTCAATTTGTCGAAAATTCAACTGGTATTACACAAGATAGTGGTTCGGTTTCATCGATTGATAGAATCGTTATATATTTCTAAATATTCTCCGCTGATGCCTTTTGCGTGAGATCACTTTGCTTCGAAGCGATAGACAGAAAAACCGCAAGAGCGGGACGTACATTGGCAGACACGTGACACCATCAAAGCGTATGGAAATTTCGTTATATCGTTTCGGAAGCACAGTCATTGTCGTTGGAGTCAGCAGCCACGAGCATGATCAAGAGGTCTCAGATTCTTGTTGGTTCACAAACTGATGCTTAGGGCGGTTAAAAAATATTTTTAGATTTCGCTTTTCATCGAGATTCTGGCACGTTTTCACCCAAAAATAGCTCACTATGAAGCTGGGGCCTGAAGAAATAATTTACCACTGCTTGACACGTATTTCAATTTCGTAAAATGGCCATTTTTGGAAATTTCAAACCTGAAATATCGCTAAAACTTCCTTTATGAGGGACAAAAAAACGTTTTTATCAAAACTCCCATTTTCGCTATTTTCTTTTGTGTCGAAAAATCGATGTCAAAACTTTTGTAATAATTTTTTCTAAAAGTTTTACATTTGAATATTACCTAAAGCTGGAATAATTCGTTGCCCTTAGCAAGATATTCACGACCCAAATTCTTTGGCACTCGGGTGATATATCTAACGAATCTCGTGATCAAAAATTGCGCGGAATTTTTTTTTTTCGATGACAGCGTATTTAAGATCGAAAATGAAAGACGAGAGTTAACACGGCTGTGATTGCCAACTACAGAGGTTAGACTGTAAGTTTTCTATGAAGTTGGCTGATCGACAATAACAGCTACGAGTTAGACAATAACGAGAGTAAGTCAGTTTCAATGAAAACTTCAGATAGGTACACTTGGCGGCGAAGCAACAGAGGGAGAAAAAGGTGACGCGTGGTGAGCTTCCAGTTGGCAGATGCACATGCCCGGCTGCTATCGTAAACCGAACAAATAAACGACGCGGGGCGTCGCTCCCGGCAGCTCGCACGCAGTGTTGCACTGCGGCCGACAACGAGACGTCAACCACGAGGCATACACTTTCTTGTAAACTCTCTGATTTTTATGTAAAGCGACTTCAGAGTCGAGAAATAACCGAGTGAAGTTTGTTCCCTTGGCGTGCACGCTGGAAGCCAAAAGCAGCGAATACCGTAATACGTAGAATAAAGGAGAAAGCATACGAGATTTCAGAACCGAACATAGTTCGCTCATCCAAATATTTAGACGAATTTCTTCAATCCTGAACCCTCACACCGACGGACGTTGAAACAATCGCCCTCCGCGAATCGATCACGCGCCCATCAACTCAACTCCATCTTATTTCCAAGCACCCGGATATATATCGTTTATTATTTCTTGGCGAATCGCCGAAAGTTTATGGCCAGTAGGGGAGAACGAATACACACGTGTACATATATGTATATCTATGTACATTCCGCTTTTATGGTTTCCATCGAACCATCATATATTTCTTTGGTATCTAGTTTGAAATATATGTTCAACATTTCTTAGTTGTCAAACAATGTACGAAAATGTATTCAACATTATAATTGGCAATCGTAGGATTAGTGAAAATTAGCCATTACATGTTGTTAAAAGACTTTAACGGACAATATAAGATGTCGACCATTAAAATGTGAAGGAGATTCCTTGTTTAGCAAATTTTATTTAAACCGATTGTAACTCTATTTTAAATAGAATATTGAAAACTAAACGGTTTTAATATTATTTTCTATCTGTTTAATCGGTTTCAACGAAATGTTACTAAGCACTTTTACTAAGCATTTTACTAAGTAGTAACCCTATAAGTTATTGCAATGAATGTTTATTTAATTTATCAAAAATATTTGACATTTTATATTTTCGCCTACGTTACACTCTTCATGTATGAAATAAGACACCTTTGTTGAAGACAAATTCATGTGAGATTAGTTACAATTGTTTTCTCAGTGCATGTTGATTTCATGGAAATCACAATACACTATATGCATCGAGTGTAGCCCACGTGACATTATTAATTGGTGGTTGGTGGGTGTTGGGTTTACCCGATGTATTACCATACGCCGGGTTACAGTTCACAGAACTGCAAAACTCGGGTTTGATTACACGAGAGTAAGGGCCGTTATGGAAGGATGAACTCCCCAGGTGATTCTCGATCTCGGGACCCTTCGGGGATCTATTCCAAATTTGTTTTTTTTTCCTTTCTTTTCCCATCAACCTTTGCCTTTCTCCTTTTTTCTTACCGTCGTTTCAGACTTACTCGACTCGCGTATGCATTAAACTTGACGCTACTCTTCTGCAGCAGAAGCGCTTAGATTGCATCCCCTCGGCGACATCATTGCCGTTGACAGATCGACCGTCGTGCTGATACTTAGAACTTTCTCAGACTCCAGGCATCAGCGACCATCAACTTGTTTCCTTGTTGGTTATAGGTACAGCTGTACAACAGTAGTGTTGCACACAGATGCATCTATCCAGATAAATCAATACATGAAATTAGCATTACCATAGAAGGGATATGTTAATTATACTTGGTTCAAGTCAATACATACTTTTACCCCATGTGCGGAATATCATATGAGAGAAATTATTATGTTCAGGGCATTTATATAGATCATTAATTGTTACATACTACATCCATATCTTAAATGTAAATAATTTGACTTAATATTTCATAAGAAATGAATAGCCGAGTGGAATAAAGCGTAGTCGTAGTCTACAATCCATAAGATTCTAGATTCGTATCTGGTCGACGACAAATAGTTTTATTACTTTTCTTCCGTGGTTAGTTTGAATCGCAATTTTCATGACATTTCTTTACCCGAGATTTGCATATCGGAAAAAGGGCTCTGTGTGCGTGTGTGTGTATGTGTGTGACTCGGAAAATGAAAACCTCGATAATTTGAGAGCACCTTGAGCCCTCTGTGTAGCTGGAATTTTTCATGCAAGCGGAAGGATCAATCGTTATTGCTTGCTCCTAATGCTTGAAATCATTAAGATTTCACGGTGTTTTCATTTTTGTCAAAGATGTTTATTTGCTCGCTAGCTATAATAATTTTTGTGATAACAATAGTAATAGTACGGGTAGTCGATCGATATTGAATTTAAGCAACAATCAATAGAACCCTTTAAATTTTATGAAATATTCAATTCTACGAATTTTACAAAAAAAAATTACTCTCAAGTTGATAAATCCTCCAAATCTTGAACTATCGTAGTATTGAAAAGATAAATTGTTATCTACAATAAATAATTTAAATAAGCCTGCGATGTAGAACATTGAACATTGCTTTCTCGTTGTTCTTTATATTTCACAAAGTTTCCTTTTTATGAAAAATTCAAAATCGATTGACATACTTTTCTTCGGTGGAAGATTTTGTGGACGATAAAAAATCTAGGGTTCGTATATAACAGCTATCCAGCGTCTAGATTTCGCAACGTTACACATCGCCCTAGATATTAGATAGTTTCACTGCACAGTGGCTAGACTGTGACCACAAAAACTGGCTTGCGACTAGACACCCGCAAGATCAAGCTTCCACATGGATTCTAGAGGATTATTGTATCGAATAGTATCATGTGTAAGAAACACGGTATTTGGTTCCATGTGTGTGACGTATACCTCGTGTGTAGCAATGTGTTGTTAAGAACTCCACTCGTTAGGAAACCTACGAGAGATACATACGACTGTGTATCGTACTGCGTTGTATTCATTATACTTTGTGCTAGAACTGTAAACGGGACGTTGTGCCACAATGACGCTAACGTGTCCCAGACTTCGTCGTTCTTAAGATGAAACCCCCTTGCTTCGTAACGCTCTTCCGGCCACCCGCCATTTAATCCAGATAATGGCTCTGTTGCTTCGAGCTTTCCGTAGATGCGTTTCATCGATCTGGAATGCTTGAAGCAGTTCGCGAGCGAAGAAATTTCGTCATTGTCATAGATAAGACCCAAGGCACGTACAGCACGTCTCGACGGCCCACGTACCACTTTCCCCGTGATATAGTACATATAGAAATGTGTACATATGACATTACCATCTATAGACGCTTTATATCCCACTGGTACCAGTGAGATCCTCACTTGAAGACTGACTCGTCACTAGTATCAACTGCCAGCCGATCTAAAGTGCCCGTATAATTTGTCTGGTTAACACATTGCTAGTGTCTATTAATAAAACAAAAAGGAAACATAAAAAGAGGCTTGTCTTGATACTTTTTCTCGTTTAACCATTTTGAATTCTTCACACGCAGAGACTTCTTTTTTTCTGGTGATACGGTACAGAGGCAGACTAAAGAGAGAAAGAAATAGAGTTTGTTTTTTCTCAAAGTTTTAGATATATAACGACTATGGAGATGAGAGAATACATTACTCGCGAGGCACATCAGCGCACAACAGTGGATACCCTCGTGTGCATTTGTTGTTCCAAGTATATATCTGTTTCCCAAGATACAAAGATTGAGAGATGACGTCAGGCATCCTGTCTGGAGATCACAAGTTAATATGGGTTTGAGGATTGCTCGTGAACTACACAGCAACTTACTTGGTTATATGGCAGACAGAGAGTTTCGGTGTAGGATGAGTTGCACGCGTCTGGCACTTAGCACCGATGCTGCTGCGTGAGAGGATTGGTTGAACTAACTTGCGGTACATAGGTGAATACAGAGAACATGCGCCAAAAGCAATGGGTACAGCAACTGGAGATGAAGTCGAAGGACGGGGTGCGCTGTGAAGCTCTTGGTTCCGTCCCTCTGAGCTATCGCGGTGTGCCTGCTTTCCAAAACTGATTCTGTTGATGGTAACCTACGCGACCTATCGTTAGCACAACTAGCTCCCACTTCAACCTCGAGAGTTAGTTTCAAAGTGGCGGTTGCATGTGCGTATTCTCACTCCAGATTTCTCCATCTCTATAACAGATATGAATATTTTAGACTTACACCCCCTGTGGACAATTAGTTGGTTCAGATTTCGCTTGGTTTAAAGAGTTACGCGAGCATACTGTTTCAAATTAATAAATAATACGGTGGGACAGAGAAAAGACTCGATACACACGGCAACTTAATTTTTTGTTAAAATGTCGTCAGATTAGAAAATTGAAGTTCGTTCCGATGCGGGGCCATATCCAAGGTTCGAAGCGTAAAAATGGATGTGGCTCGCACATCTCATCCTGTACGCGACTATTTGTACCGTTCCGCAAGCTCCGTATTCACCTGACATGGTCCCGTGTGTCTTTTTCCTGTTCTCACGACTGAAGCTACCACTTCGCGGAAAGCGTTTTGAGACGATTAAGGCGATAAAGGAGAATTTGCAGAAGGAGCTGAAGGCGATTCCAAAATCGGTCTATGAAAAGTGTTTTAAAGATTGGAAGAAACGTTGGAATATGTGTATTGCTTACAATGGAGATTACTTTGAAGGGAATAAAATAAATATCGATGAATAACTGAACCATATTCATTTTATGGACAAATTCCGGGTACTTTTTGATTATAAGGTATACACGGAGAAAGATAGTAAATTTTCATCGGAAAGATGAACCAACAAGACTGGTTGAGCGAACAAATAACTCGGTTCACCCAACTATTTTTAGTTTTATGGTGCAAAAGTTCGTTCTGGCAACTCATGATTTTTCTACGTGTAGAATTTTGACTTCTGACATTTTAGCAATGTGAGAGACTGGATGATAAGGAATATGGAAGTGATATACAAGGCGGTGATAAGTACATGGAAAGTGATATGCAAGGCGGTAGAAACACGATTGTACATTGTGTAGGCTACACATCACCTAGGATTAGAAAGTGTAATGATCGTATTCTATGTATTCTATGTATTCTATGTATTCTATCTATTCTATCTATTCTATCTCTTCTATGTGTTCGATGTTTTTCAGTGATATGAATATCCATTGTTATGTCGGCGTCTGTCTCCCTTTCATCCTCCTATATCTGCCACTGAGTCAAAGGTCGTCTTTTGCTTCTATTCCTCTATCTTGAGTTAGAGCAAGCCGCTTTCACATTGCGTCGTTGTCATAAAATCACATATTCATCAGCGATTAATTCATTTGATTATGTCATCCTAGGATCTCATATAATTGATTGAGGTTGCTATTCGTTGTCGCTGAACGTGAACCTAATTTCGTAGTCGACAAGACGAAATGTCCTAACAAACGACGTCGCTAGTTCCGACATCAAAGCATGTAGGTTTTAATCTTCTCGGCGCCTTTGACGACATACATGCCTCATATATCCCCTTCCAGTACCATACGCGTTGATTTATCAGGATATGTATAACCTTTACCAAAATATATGAATTTGTCAGGATACTATTGAATTAATCGACTCCATAGGAGGTCCTTTTATTTCTTACGAACAGAGGGATAAATAATGTAGAAACTTTGGATAACTTATGGCATCGATATAAATTCGATGTATAATATATAAAATTTTGTTCCATTATCCATAAATTATTGAGGTTGGCGTCATCGCCGCGGGGGGCATACTGCTATTGTAATTAGCAAGCGCGGTTTAATATTGACACACGCACACCTATTTATACAGCCGGCGAGACGACCTCGACCCTACCGTAGTATAGACAATGCGAAGAGTGGAAAGTTAGTATATCTATACTCGGTACCGTTACTGTCTATGTACTCACTCAATTTACGTATGGCTTTATTTCGTTGATTAATTGGTTTGTAAATATGCATACGTGAGTGCAACTAGGCGGTGAGACTAAAAGTGATAAACATTACTGACAAAGAATTTGCTCTAACCGCTACGGCCCAGATGAATAGAATTTTTTTATGAATTGTAAATGAAGGGCCTCATTGGATACTCGCCGACACATACGATCGGTTTCGTTTACAACGCTCTCCATTTTTCACTGTGACCAAAAAATACATATCTCAATGTAGTGTCCACGGCACAGATAAGACTCTTTGCTGATTGTTTGTTCATTTTCTTTCCTCATAGAGAAAGCTAAGTTTTTGTGAAAAACATTTTTCTCGAGATTCTGATGTCAAAGGAATTTAAATAGTTCAAAAACGTCGAGAATTCATATTTTTGTAATGATCGTACCCGCATGTGTGTGTGGGTGTGTGCGTGTGTGATGAGCTTGCAAATTTGGAATAGATATATCTTGAGAAGAGGTTACTCGATCATTCTCAAACTGTGCACACGGGTCCGGTCGCAACACTCGTCAGTTAGCTGCAATTTTTGTAAAAATCGCTAACGTGTGCCTCATTTTATGGTTGTTTGAATTTTTCGAAAAAAGAATGTACGCTCTCTAACTTCCATAAATGTTTAGCTATCGAGTTGAAACTTTCTAGAAAAATAGATTAGGGGACAAGATTGTTCGGTATTGAGTTTTGCAAGAATCGATAAAGGCGTTCAGATTTTATAGAATCGTAAATTTTTGTAAATTTTCGAAAGAAATATCTTTTTGCCCTAACTTTCGTACATTTTCATTTATCAAACTGAAACTTGGGATACAAATTGAATAGGGAACGAGGATACTCGGTCTTGAATTTAGTGAGAATCGATTAAGGGGTTTCAACTCTCCGAAATTTGCAATTTTACTTAATTTTCAATGTTATTGAAGATTTTAATACCACTTTCTCTATGAGAAAGCCAGAATTAAGATAAACATTACCCGTAGAAAATATTCTGTCGGTTGACGTAAATCACGATGAAGCAATGTACAAACTTTTAATTTGCACGCCTTCTTTATTATTTAACTATGAAGTTTTGTTCTTTCAGAGCTCCGAGGAAAAAATCAATATTTTAATCTCCAATAAAATTGTGATAATAGCCAGATATGTTGTTCAATTGTACTGTTTCGAGTTTCAATTAGTAAATGGAAGATGTATGAACCTCACGCAAAAAAATGAAACGTTCGTTAAAAAGGAACGGTTGAAAAGGGAGTGCTTAAGTGCAAACGAATTATCGCAATTGATTTTTTGCCAGAGTGGCATTGATCCGTCGAGCATTGCGACAAGTAGAAAAAAAATTCATTTCTCTTGGCACACAACTGACAGGCTCATTCAAATTGATTAATTGCCTATATGTATCCGTGGGTAGCTACAATCAAGTACTCGAACGTGTTCGGAACCCGAGTCACGACTCGAATGTCGAGAATACGAGCTGAATTGAATTTCGGTTGAACGTATCATATCTTAAGTACAGTGGCGCCTCGTGTAACAGATGATTCTGTCGCTTCTACGTAAGGTAAGTTTCATTTTCGTCTTTGATAATTAAATGAAAAAGTGAGAATGACGTTTCTTGAAGTTGGAAAGTCGCACGTCATCCGAGTTGGGGCTGCGGATAATTAGAAACTTTTCATACTTGATTATATTTTCATTTAATTACTTATGAGATTATTATATAAGTTTTTAATCATTAAACTACAACTCATCATAATTTAATAAATTTTAAATGAATAACCGAATTTGTAGTTTTGGCCAACAAATATGGAAAATTAACTCTTAATTAAATCGTAATTAATTACAAATTCGATAGATACGATTAAATTTTCGAATATTCAATTCTCACTTTTGCAACCCTGATTAGAGTGTTTAATGTTTGCAAGCCACAACAGAGTGAAGAGCGATAAATAATTGGAGCCATAGGAAGGGCGTATACACGCGACAACTTTGCAATGCGTGCGATACGGTAGTAAAGCCGTCCCAAATAAATTTATCCGACCGTCATGAGGCTTGATACATACACACAAGGTCGCGCGCGCGCACACACATATTTCACAAATATCTAATCTTGCCCTGTCCAATCTGAATACTTCAATTAATGACACGGTGTGACGGTCCTTAGAGCAAATGCAATTTAAACATCAATGAAAAGACCGCGATGAGGAAGAGCAGCAGCGGCAGCAGTTGAGCGGTAGAAGCAGCGAGTAGCGCAAACATATGTATTTGCTGTGCTCTCCGGTGGCGCTACTTGAAACGATAAATATCTGTCGACCGGAGAGAAAGCGAGAGACGCGAGAGACATATAAAACTTCCGTGGTATGACGCCGTGTCGGGTGAATTCTCGTTCGGTCTTCGTCAACGTTCCCGACGATATAGAAATATTCATCCCCAAACGCGCCCCCCATCTGTCTGCTACCGTAATTTATTAATTAACGAACAGTACCAGACGTCGAGCCGGAGCGCTAATTGCCTCGTTGCAATTCAAACAAAGTTGAACCATGCACATCGCTTTCATTGTATTGGTCCGTGGTACGCAAAGTTTCTTTTAGAAACAACGAAAATATAACAAAAAAAAATTCGAAGAAGTAATAAAAACATTCCAGCTATTTCACAACTGTCGTTATAAGGTTAAACAAAATGGCAGGAAAGAGAGACGAATACGTCAAACAAAAAATAAATTATATACTCCACGGAGGTGGACAATAAAATTTTGCAAAATTGCACTTCATCACGCGTTCTTGCTCTCTTTCATCGTTCAATTAACATTTGATAGCGAGTGAGTAATTTGTTGCTGCGAATTATTGCAGAGAGTACAGTAGCGCGTGAGTAAGCACGTTATACATGTCAGTGGTAAGTACGGTAAAGCACAGGCAAACTACTGGGTATTATAAGTACACGGTCTCCTCCACACAGAGTTACCGAGCGGCCGTAAAGAGGGGAGCTAACGGCTAAATCAGAATCACCCCGAGATTCGATCGAAGTGTGATTAGAGCTCGGGTGTTGGGGGTGCAGTTAATGCCGCGGTAACCCTCACAGAATGGAAGGTGGAACTCGCCAACCCGCAAAACGATGCGGGGGCATGTCCTCTCTCTCTCTCTCTCTCTCTGTCTCGCAGGATATAGAATAACTGCGGCTATGTCGAGAGAGCTCGAAGGCTGCGGCAAAGTCCCGAGTTAATACAGGGAAAAGCAGCAGAATTGCAAGGTAAATCCGTGCCAAGTGACTCGCACTGGTTCCACACTGCGCTCTATGTACGTATACGTATGAGTATAGCATCGATGCCACGAGGCCAAAAGGCAGGTTTAACCGCGATATAATTCGCGCGTGGCAAGTTTTATACGTGCTATAGGTAATGGCACCGGTCATTACTCGCCCCCGTGGAGTTGCGACTCGCGTTTATAAGACTCGATGGCGTGACTCGATCGTTTCAGTGGGAGGACGGGCGAAGGTGGTGAAGAAGCGGAGAGGTTATGGCAGTTGCGGGTATGCCGCGAGTCTCAGGGGAGCCAAGCCGACGAGAGAGGCCAGAGCTCTGACCCGTCACGAAACTCAGCAGCCGTTTTGCTCGAGAATCAGAAGGCAAGCCCCCCTTTTCCTTTACGAAACGCTCGCGGAACTTGATCGTTTGTCGATGATCTTTCTACGACCCAGGAAATTTGCTTGATTGACGATCCTATAAAAAAGAACGTATAATTTTATGTGACTACGTAAAACCACTGTAAGATTGTCGTTAATTCTATTTGCTTTCATTATTTTCTAAGAAATGCGTTGAGATAAAGTTACTTCGCTTCTTCACCACCAGATTCTCAATCAAACCTACTTGCAACAAGATTTCTACCTAGAACTGTATTTACCTTATCAATAAAATTACAAAGAGTAATAACACGTGGTAGTATGTCGTTGAGACTGCAAACAAGTCAATAACGTTATGTTTCAGATCTACACGTCATCTATAAATACGATTTGTTTTACATTATGTTACCGCAGAAAGGGAGGTAATAGTAGTAGCAGAGCAGCATTCTGAATACAATACCTCCATTTCGCTCTCCGATTGTATCGCAACCTCTCGGTGTGCTCGATAAGTGCTGTTTCTGCAGATATACTACCGTTACCGTTGTTATCATCGTAGAGTACGGTACACTATACGCGGTATACAAAGTAGTTGATAGTCCTAGAAAGGGATCTTGGATACAACAAAGTTGTGTAGGGCATGTACGTATTACAGATTCTAGGAAAGCCACGATATCGAGTCGGTTGTCCTCACGATAATTGGATAATTGGGTTATCGAGCTGTACGGCAAGGAACCGAGAGAGAACTCACATCAATTAGATCCGAAACTGCTGGACGGACTATGATTCTCTCATCGAGCTGCAGTTACCGGTAATGACACATTCGGATGCCTTGTATATATCCTCCGTACTGTTCGTACTAGTACATACTACGTAGATGTATCGGTGTATTCAGTAGTATCCTCGGTATTCGCAATACAGGATACACCTGTATATACATACATATTTGTATTGCGGATACTGAGCATACAACCAAATGCAACAGAACCCATATGTGAGTACACACGATATGGGGTGTTCGTACACCCAGCGAGCGTTGTATTGCTGCAGTGCATTGGCAAGTGTTGCATATCAGTCTCGCTTACAATCCCCGAGGAACGTACGCAGGTTTCTCCGGTAGTTATAAGTTTATTTATTAACGATCTCGATTTCTTATCCATAAACATACCCAAGGTTGTAGCAGCTGGTCCAACTATTATCAGCAGTCACAGGATTATCAGGTTGAGATGTACTTTGCGGAGAGTGCAAGACAAATACAATTTTGTCTTTGATTATCGACGAATAGACGTTACACTACATTATGTGTAATGTATATTATTATATATTACACATTCTGTTATTAACAATATATTAAAATATAGAGAAATAGTTTTTTCTTTATTTCTTGTGCAATTAGTAACTGGCTGTTAACATCGAATTATCGGTAAAAAATTTTGAAGGAGCTAATGAAAATTGAACTTTACATTTATTTTCAAGCGTGCGTTATACAATACGTTAAATATTTCGCAATACCTATCATTTCTCTTCTATTTTGAGGTATCAGAGACAGATTCACATCTGGTTAAAATATAGGGAAGACGCGAGAAGTTACGATACGGAAAGTATATGCTAAAAAAAGTAAAGATCAATAAACTGATGTGTAGTTGGCTCAACTACGCATAGCATTGAAAACTATGAAACTAACGGTAAAGTTGAGACAACGGTATCATACAGTTGAAGTAACTACCTTCATAATAAGATAAGTAAATTTCAGTTGATTCAACGTAAGTATTATGGTTTGCTCAGCATCATGTTCAGTTTTGTTCTATCAAACTACGGATTTTTCAATGTAGGTTGCTATGTAGATATAAAACAGTGTAAAATGCAAATGCACGGAACTACGTAGATAGTGTCGATCATTCACAATTGAGCGTAGTCATGGCTTAAAGCTTGCAAAATTCTCTCCGTATACTCGCGTATTCCCATGAGAATATTTGTGAGTGAGTAATTATTTATTGACTCCTTTGACTCTCGTCCTGTGCAGGGACCGCACTGGATTTAAAAAAGGGCGAAACGAAAGGGAAGCAAAAAATTCTCAGAACGTAGTCCCGAACGCCTTTTCGTGCTAACCAACCTTCTAAATTATTAATAAGGTACGGACGAGGGTTGCCTGAAAAATTGGCAAAGTGTTTTAACGTATTCTTTTTCCATTTGTTTTTGTACACCTTTGGCCAGTGAAGTTATACTTAAGGTACTTTCTACCTTCCATCTCGGTTGGCACTTCTGGTCATTCTTTCTTTTTTCTTTATTCATTTTTCTACTTTTATTATCTTGAATGATAATGGCAAGATAGTTGTCATTTCTCATTTTCACGGTTTTAGGATTTCAAACGAATATTCGCGGGAATAACTTTCTCTCGGAGGAGTTTAAAGAACGAGTGCGAAGCAAGGAAATTCCTTAACGTTTCGATACTTCAAACATTTCTCGAAATACAATTCCCGAAGCTTCTTTTACGAATTCAAACACTTCTAGTTTCGCCGATAAGTATCCTATTCTGATCGTAATGGATCTGGTTCACAGTTATACGTTGTGCGCAGATTGCAAAAGGGACACCCGCATGCTGTACCCGTATATCTGCATTCTCGAATGAGGCTTCTCGGTGGAGACGTTAGTGGATAAAGTATATTCGTAGCACAACGTTGAGGGAGGATGACGGGAAAATAGCTGCACTGAACGCGCTTATCAGTATTCGTCGCGTGACTGAACAAGAAAAAAATAGAAGCCGAAAATAAAAAACGGTTGTTTTGATGAATTACAAAGTCTGAACCGTCATGCATTATCAAACTTGGACACAGAAGGGATTAAGTATATTTGGGCCAATACCGATTTCTGTTCGATTGCATTGGAATAAAGCATTAAGATGGAATTAATTAAAAAGTACGCTGAATTTATCACAATTTTTTACAAAATTATTAAACGTCTAGTTTGTTAGCAACGTTTTCTCAAAGTAACGCGGTTCTACGTGAAAAGTTGGTAAACCTGTGAACGACAATACAATGTAGCTATTTTCTCCGTTAAGTTTCTGTTCGATTTGAATATAAAAGTAACAGATCGGAAGAGATCCTTGAGACAGTTCGTATCAGATTCGTAGAGCACACGAAACACTTTCGGCGTTTATCTCTTCTCAACTCAGTCACGCGAAGGGTGCTTCTCTCTCGTACACTGCCTAACGCTTTCAGCGCAGCCCATCTCCCGTTTCCCTCTCGCATCTTTGATTCAAATATCCTTAAAGTACTTCTACTGATCGTTGAGTTATTTTTTTGTTTTATCGAATAGGAAGCGGGAGAGAAAATCGCTTTGGTAATATTGTCATGAGCTGTTTTCTTTGACACATAAAACTATACGGAATGAAATGGGGTTGTCGATATTATTGTACATCAAGACAATAGTAAACTATTTGCAGCAATTTTTACATGAATCGTGGCCGTTATAACTACAACTTATATCTGAAATAACACTCGTTGTTGTAATATATAACGTTGATGCTGCAGTAATGTATTTATATTTAAACTTACAAGCTAATGCGGTAATTGCGAATAAGTTCGAAGTAAATTTTACTATTTACCTAACT